>MU226758.1:328929-341582 GCA_018584345.1 Thuja plicata
TAAGTTATGTATGGTACTGTTGCATCAAATATTTCATTCAGAAAATCTGACACATTGATGCACAGTAAGTCACACTTTAGGATGCTGGCTAAAGTTGTGAAGATGAACAAGGACAGAAAAGAAAAATTCATCATACTGAAGATGACAAGATCAGCATGATACTAAAGATCTACATGATAAATATATTAATGTCTTTGGCATTGTTGTCAAAGAGGGAGAGATTACCTATAAAGAGGAAGAAGTGAAGGAAGAGATTGCCGAGAAAGAGAAATTACAAAGAGGGAAAGATTACATGGAGGCAAGAATTACTATTGAAAACATTGAAGTGATTATCTACTCAGAGGGAGTCTACAGATGATTAGACATAGATGATTATAGTGTGATTACAGACACAGAGGGAGAAATGTTTTACAGATAAGAATCAGAATGAAGCTAAAGACATTAATGAAGATTTGTTCATATCAAGGAACACAGGTGAACTTTTGGATTGGTTGGTAATTATGCTTGTTAAATCATTGTTTTAATATTTTGTGTTGCCAACAATCCCAAAGAGGGAGATTCTTGGAAAGTGACATTGCAAGAAATTTTTATTTTGTCATTGATGTCAAACCTTAATTGGTGAGACTATTGCTACCTTTTTGAGTACCATATCTATTATTGATGGAGAAGATTTAAAGAGAAGACCAAGTGAATGGTTGAGTTAAGGCAATTCAAAGGGTATCTGATCAGTTGGCACTCTGGCAAAGTAATTAGTTGTTTATCTTTCAAAGACATTTTTTTTGGCTATTTTGTGTCGAGCAAAGTTTGGATTGTGTTGAATAAAGTTGATTATGATGAGCAAAGTTGCTTGTGCCGAGTAAATTTTCTTATGACGAGTAAAAAGTTGCTCGATGTCGAGCACCATTGAAATTGCTGAGTGAAAACAGTAATGAAGGCTAACTTACAGAAGTTTGATTATTGATGAGATTTGAGATCTCTGGTCGACTTAGTTGATTTTATTGGGATATGTAATGTTAATTAAATATTGATCCACATCATTTAATGTATGGGTAACCGTAATTAATACATGGTTTCAAGATTTAATTAGAGACTACTTTGGAGAAGTAAATGTTATGCAAAGATGGAATGATCTGTTGGATCTTACCTAACCTAAGATCTACGATCGTGTTTAAGCAGAAAAAGATTTATCTAACCTAGATAGAGAGGTATATTATAACCTTAGGGGTTATTCATTGTGTGTGCAAGTGGATGAATGTATGTGTATGCAAGAGGTTTGCATAGTTGATTTACTGTTTAGCATGATCTAGCAGAGAAGGCAAAAGGCAGAAGTAGAGTGTTACATGTGTGATTGCTTGACGGATTTCCAAGCAGATTAGAAGGTTGAAATGACAATGCAAGCTATCCAGTAAGTTAACATCAGAGTTGGAATTAGATCTGAATTGCAAAGTAAGTTGTATGTACCAGATCATAAACTGTTGATTACTTTCTTACCATTGTATCAGTTAAATCCTTTAACAAGGTTGACTTAACAGTCATTTGTATAAATCCTCTAACAAGGTGACATTCAGATTGGAATATTCTCAGTCCTCTAACAAGGTCACTCCTGACAGGGTGATTAAATCCTTTAACCAAGTCACACCTAGTAGTGTGTTATTGTAACCTTTAACAGGGTTGGCTCCTCACAGGGCATCACTTCAGAAGAGTGAAAACTTGGTAGCATGTTACTAGTGGTTTTTCCCATATTGGGTTTCCACGTTAAATACTTGTGTCAACTTGTGTGAATGCTTATGGTTTTGTTTACTGTTATGTTACTACAAGCTAATTTCAATTGACAGTAAACTGCATGATTGAAGTTGTTGGTATATGCTACTACTGCCGAGTAGATCTGAAGTATAGAAAGTTTTTATTTACTACATCTAGACCTGAGGATAACTGATTCACCCCTCCCCTCTCAGTTATTCTAAATTCATTCTAACACTAAAAATGGTCATCTAAATCCTAAACCCCTAATCTCAATTGCTTATCAAGAAACCCTAATCTTGATTATTCTAAGTCCTAAACCAAGTAGGCTATTCATTAATTTCAATCTGATTTGACCTGAGCCCTAGGTCCTAATTAATCATTGTACTTGATTAATTAATTAATACCTAAAAATACATTACATTGGAAAATAAAACTTATTTTATCTATTTAATTGATATTTTAACATATTAATTAAATAAATTACTAAATTGTCAACTAAAATTAAAAAAGGAATTAAATTAATTAAATGAAATAAAAATGTGCATTTAGAATCTTTTAAATTATTAAAAATTCATATTATGTCATCAATTTAAGTTAATTGATTCTCAAATTGGAAACTATCTAGTTTTGTTTAGTTAACTTATTCTTGTCTATTTGTCATTGTGTAAACAGATCAGTTAACTGAGAACTGATCTTGGAAGTTTCCAAAATAACTGATCAGTCAGTTCAGCCAACTGACTCTTTCGACCAATCATCTTCTTTGCACATGGATTGTGATTCCTCAAAATGAATCCCATCCACTCTTTGTTTTCAATCTCGACCGACGATTTGAGAGGGATTTCTATAAAAAAGACCATATTTTTTTCACAAGGGACCTAGAACTTTTATTATCATTATTATATAATTTTGCATTCAAGTATTCTTGCATTCTTAGCTTTCAATTGTTTAGTTTTTTTAAATGTTTTAGTTTCTTTCAAATCATGCAAACTTCATAACTTAGAGCACACTTTTCTTTGGGATTTAAAATAAACAATCACACTTCATTTGGTACTCTAAAACATACTCTTAAATTAGCTTTAGATTTACAACAACTTGCATGTAATTTTAGATCATCATCATAGCTCTTTAAATCCTTTGTTTAGAACAGGTGTAGTCACTGAGTTTTGTGATGACCTAAGAGAAAACTCATACTCCTACCTACTAGAAGGCAATAGATTGATTTAGATTAGTTTTTGTTTATTGCATTTAGTTTTGATTAATCAAGTAAGGATCTATTGAAGTGTGTGTATGCATCTTGCAGGTACCCGACACAATTTTACACGCACGTTTCTAGCACCCATCATGGAGAAGAAATTTTTTTCTATCTCATCATTTCTCTCTTCTACTATCATTTTCTATCTTCTTTTCATATTTCAGAAATTGTGTCCACAGTACGATTTTATGAAAGTTTCACCAAAAACTTGTATGGAAACATACAGATACTCATATGGGGTTACTGTGTAACTCGTATGAGTCATTGTACTTCAATTCTTAAAAGCAGAAGATTAATTCTTTTTCTTGCTAATATTGACAATTTGTTGGGTTTGTTGGATTTGGTGATCATTTCCTATTCTTACAGCTTAATTGTGGTTTGCAGGATGTTTGAAAGAAGACAATACATAAACTAATGATGTTTTATCTTGCAGGTTGTTGTGTGTGATAGCCAACCAAACTTCTTTTTGTGTGTCTTCTTTCTAATTTTTATTAACTAGGAACACACATGCAAGTCATTTTAAAATGAAATTATGTTTGATGTTTTAGGAATGACAATAGTGTCAGGAGATTACGCTCTCGTCCTTCTAGGGATGATCAAAAATCTAGAAACATTATTGTCATTTTCTATTTGAGATTTGCATCTTTAGACGACCTGTCCTCACCCTTGGAGAATGATCCAAGTGTGAATGAGATAATATCAAGCTACTCTAACTTACTATAATAAAATGCTTCCTTGATATTAAAGCCTTGAAAGATAACTGGCATTTTAGCTTATACTCGGCTCTCACCTAACACATAGCAGGGCTTGTGGGTCTCAATCACGTACCATGACTACTGGTGCTAACGTACTCTATGGGGCTAGCATCCTAAATCATGCTTGCACAGACACAAGGGATACACTTAAACATATATCCTTACTAAAACCATTTTAGAGTAGTGGCCAAAATCCTTTCTACTTGTTGATACGGGCATTGTGAGACGTGCATGCCTAAGAAACCTCTTATGTACCCCTCTTGTTGAGACAATAAATTTATTAGGATCTTTGGATCTTGAGAAATTCAAATCTTGGAAGGCCCAAGAAGTGTGTGTCGTGGAGGGGAGCCAGTGCTGCCAAGCTTCTAACTGTCCGACTTGAATGGATATTTTATTGTAAGAGGATTCAAACAAGTATTGTCTTTGCTAGCCACCTAGGCATAGGGTTTTTTTACTGTGATTGATTCTATTAATCTCTTTCATGATGTGTTTGATGTGATTAAAAATAAAAACAAAAAAAAAATGATCAATGATTCAAAAAACTATACTTTTTAGGTGTAAAATCACACTTTCTTGTATCACAGAGACCCATTACTCGTATCAAGTCAGCCCAATGCTCGTACGAGACTAGGTCATTTTGCTGTCTAACACTGGCTTGCGTATGAGATTAGTGTGTTACTCATATTGAACATAATACATGTTCATACAGGAACTTTGTATCCCATGTCAAAACTTTGGGAAATTGGTCTTTTTCATCATCCGGTTCTACTTTTGCTATGCTGGTTCTGTTTGAATTTTCTCAAATTTGTGCTTTCACAACATTACTACTAGTTTGTCTTTGATTGCAATCTATTGACAGTTTGACTCATTTGTTATCTCAAGGTCTAATTTTGTTGTGCTAGTCCAAGTGACCCGTTATTTATTTCAACTTAATCATCTTTTTCTGTGATGTCCTTATCTTGAGTTGTGAGAGTAGGTTTGTTAACCTTGACTCAAGATTAGAGTCATTTCTATCTCCCTCTCAATTGGACATTATCTCTTCATCTTTTTGGTCTTGGACTTAGTCAGCACTTTAGATATCACCTCAACACTAGTTAGACAAACCAACTAGTTAATGCCTATAAAGACTAGGATTTATGTTAACAGACCCTATATAGAAGGACAATGTCCACAGTTTAAGGAAAATCCTTTGTTTGAGGAATAGCTAAACACTTCACATGAGTCATTCCCTCCTTGTGACAGACTACCAGAACCAACAATGTCTGCAGAAAACAATCATGATGCTGAAATCCACCTCAATTTTAATGATCCTAAAGATCTTGAGGAAGAAGTTAACAAATGTCTACAAGACCAATCCTTCCTCAAGGTGATGAAGGTTATCATGAAGAGAGATAAAGATCAATACTTCTTATAACTATCTCAATAAGGAGCCCAACTTCCCTCTCATTATAGAGTAGAAGATATCATTGCTAGAGAGGAGGAAACTCCTATGACAATTTTGACCAAATAGATCCAAGCTCTGCAAACAAAGATGCAAGCAATGAAATGGGAAAAAGAGAAACCAACAACAAAATTCTCTATGGACACTATTTGTCCATTTCCTTTCGACAAGGACTTACACTTACCTCAATTTCCATGTGGAGTAGAAATCCCTAGATTTGAAAAGTATAGTGGTCATTCAAATCCACAAGATCACGTTTCAGAATTTTGTGTCCTATGTACAGATTTTATGCATGAGCATATGTATCTCATATGTCTCTTTCCCTGAATTTTAGGTGGTCAAGCTATGGAGTGGTTTTCAAAGTTACCCACTGGAATTAAAAATTTTGATGAAATGATGAATCTACTTTTACAACAGTATTCATATAATATACAACATCTCATGTCTATGATCAAGTTATGCAAAATTCAATAGTAGATGGGAGAATCATTCATGACTTTTCTTTAGTGATGGAGAAGAGTATTTTCTAGATATCCACAACTCATTCCCAAGTCTGAAAAGATGGATATATTTACTAATGTGCTACTTGAAGAGTACAACTATCCCCTTCAAATGCAAGACATCTCCAGTTTTGAACAACTTGTGAAGAGTGCACTAAGGATAGAAACAACACTTGTCAAGAAGGGTGAGGTTACAATTTTTAAGGATTCCAAAGTTAATTTTAGTTCTAAAGATAAGACCAAATAGTGGAATAAAAACAAACATGTGGTGAATGATGGGGTAGTCAACAACATCTCTCCTCAATCCAAACCAACAATATTAAACTTAACGAGTGGCTCCAAAGCCCTAAAATCTTCTAAAAACACCATGAAGTCACCCTCCAAAGGGGTTAGTATCCTCATGAAATAAAAACCTTGGGTTAAATGCAAGAGGGACTTTGATCCTTTGGGTGTATCCTACAAATCAGATCTCAAGACTCTAATGGCAAACAAATTGATCACGTTGTTGGATAAATCCAAGCCATACAAACCGGAGATAAAACCAAAATGGCAGAGAGATGATGATTAATGTGCTTACCATAGAAATAAAGTACATATAAAAAACAATTGTCTGAGGTTAAAATATGAGATCAAAGAAATAATTGATAATGAAACAATCGTAGTTAACAACCATGCTATGAACAGTGGTCATAAGGCATTCAAGAATCCCTTGCCTGAATATGAGAAAGAGGAAACTTCTAAATAGGGTGCTAGGATCAGTCATACATACAACACCCAGCATGATAAGGTCATCTACATGGTTGAACCAGTCTCTCTCGAGTACTGTAACGTCATCATTATAAAAAATGATAAGAAATAGTCTAGAATAGCCAGCGTTGTAACCCAAGCACAAGAAAAGGTCACCTTGGGCAAGGGGGGATCTTCCAACTCCCCCTCATCTCAAAACCAACCAACAACATCCAAATATTGGGTGCCAACTAACAAACAACTTATTGTGAGTGCCTCCAAGGTGTTGTAGTCTAAACAATTGGCTTCATCCCATACTACAGACTATAGCATCGTCGAGCAATTGCAAAGAACAACCGCCAGATTTCAATCTTTTAATTGCTCAAGATTTCTCTAGCTCACAAAGAAATCTTAGATAAAGCCTTATCAACTTCCTTTGTCCCCAAAGACTTGGATCCGGAACAGTTTCAATCTATGGTGATTCATTTGACTTCACCACACTACCTATCATTTTTAAAAGAAGATGATAACTCCTTGAACCATCTGCATAATCTTCCTTGGCACATTGAAGTGATGTCTAATAAGCATGTCCAATAAGCATTGCATCAAATGATTCTTGATAGATGGAGGCACAGGGTTGAACATCTGTACATACAAGCTAATCGAACAACTAGGATTTTTAGAATATGTCATTTATCCAAAGAATAAAATAATATAAAAGAATATAATGAACAAGAGAGATCTTCCAAAGGTCTCTTAACTCTCCCCATCAGATTGGGTCCCATGGAGAGGGATGTCACTTTCTAGTTGTTAGATCTTCCATTGGCTTACAACATATTGTTGGGAAGACCCTGGATTCATGAAATGAAAACTGTCCCATCCACCTACCATTAGTGCATCAAGTTTCCATTCAATGGTGTCAAAGTCAGCATTCCTACAGACACTAGCTATGCATGTAATTCACTGCACTAGGCAATAGATACTGTCATCCCACATAATAGAGAGGCTTCAAATTCAAAGTCAACCAGTGACTTAATGAAAGAAATGGAAAAGACATTGAAAATAAAGGACACTGGTATGGGTGGATACATAGTGGAACCAATCCTATCAATCACATCTCTTCCCACATCACCTAGGTCCTATAGGAGACCTTCAAAAGAGATAAAACCAATACCATCTCAAGAAACCTATGGTGGTGACATTTTTAAAGAAGATGTACCATTAGAGGATGAGAAATGAGAATGGACCATTTTGGAATGGATATATAGGGAGCTTGAAAATAATGTAAAATATCCCCAGCGACATATGGAGTGGGATATGAACTGGCTTGACAAATGGGTTATTTAGGAAAAGGACCCATTGGTTATAACCAAAATGGACTCCTGGAACCCATCTTTGTTGAATTCCAACAGTTTAGGGACATGAGTGGTATAGGGTTTTTATCAAAGAAAGCATAAAAATCCAAAAATTGTCTAGACAAAGAAAAGAAACATCAGGTCCATCTAGATGAAGAAGAGCTAAATGCAGTAGAACAAATCACTGACACACCCACTTGTAGGTGGATGAGACTGATTATGAAGATGTGTATTCATGTCCTATTCCTCTAAATATATTGTCTCTCCTCTTTGAAGAAAAAACATTACAGATCAACTCTACTGAAGAGAGTGTTTTAGAGGAATCACCAATGGTTTCTGATCAGTCAGAGACCACTACCTCTGAGCAAGATTCAGATATAGAAGATGGGAATCTAACCATACTAGATATCTTAGATAGAGATCACCAAAACTGGGGGCAACAAGTGGACTTCACTCACATCCTAGACATGGTGGACTATGCTGAAACAAACTCTCATGAGTACGAGTTTGATTGTTTGTCAGAAGGAACTCAAGACAAGGAGGTGGATATCGTACAACAATATGTAACTCTATTCAAGGTAGGTGAAGGTTGAGGGTCTAGGTATGATGAGTTAGGACCTCTAATCCCTGACATGGGATTTTCTGATGTTGTTAGGGTTCTTACTGATTTAAATGCATCTATACAGGGTACCAATCTAGGTCTCTACTTAACGGTCTAGGTTTATGATGAAAATACTATGAATACCCATGAACCTGTCAATCTATTTCCACTCATACATATTGAACTCATTGAATGGGGCTTGCAAACACAACCTATAAACATCCCCACATTCCCCAATGAGTATGCATTCTCTTGATACCTAAATGTTGTTGAACAAGCAACTTCTTCCACCAGTGAACCTAGTGTGAATATGAATGAAGCAGATATAAAGTACCTCGGTAACAAAATTAAAATAAAAAATAAAAAGAATTCTAAAGGAGAAAACCACATTTTGGCGGTTTCAGAACACAAAATAGTAAAAACAAAAGATGCATCTGATGGTGAAAACCTCTTTGAGGCTCCAAAGGATGGGGTACGTGATATCTTGCCTAGTCACTTCCAAGAATGATCATCAATAATGATCAAACCAAGACATACCATGAAGATTGGGCCAGAGGAAAATTCACACATCATTCATGTAGCACAATCATTATCAACAGAAGAGCTCAAAGAATTCACTGAATTCTTTAAAGAAAAAAAAACTTTGCATAGAGATACTTGAATATCCTGGGTCTAGATCTAGATCTGATTATGCACCATCTTTCTATTGCACTAGGTATCAAACCAGTGAAATAGAAGCTCCAAAAAATGCACCCTCATGTTGCCTTGTTGATAAAGGCAGAACTGGAAAATTTACTCAAAGTTGGGTTCATTAGAGCTATTGATTATGCAGACTAGATTTCAAACATTCTACTAGTATCAAAACCTGACAATCTATCTAAGTCTGAACTAACTTCAAGGATCTTAACAAGGCTTGTCCAAAGGATGACTTTCCTTTTTTGAACATTGATATGATTATAGATTGGACATCTGGGTACCAAATGTACTCTCTCATGGATGGTTTATCTGGATATAATCAAATCAAGATTGCTCTGGAAGATCAAGAAAAGACAGCCTTCACATGTTCTTAGGGAACCTTCTGCTGGAATGTTATGCCCTTCAGACTAAAAATATAGGTGCTACTTATCAATGGGTTGTCACAACAATCTTCCACAACATGATGCATAAAACCATGGAAGATTATGTGGATGATACACTTGTTAAAAACATGGAAATATCTACGCACTTACAAGACTTGGGTAAAATTCTTGATAGAATGGAGTTGTTCAAACTTTGACTAAACCCAAAGAAGTGTGAATTCGATGTAACCTCTCAAAAATTGTTGGGTACATTGTCTTAAAAAAAGGAATCGGGGTAGATCTTGCAAAGGTGCAAGAAATCTTAGATATGCCACCACCTAAAAACATCAGCCAAATGAGGACACTCCAAGGGAGAATTTATTCTATCAGATGATTCATATCACAATTTGTAGACAAGGAAGATGAATAGGTGTAGTCACTGAGTTTTTTGATGACCTGAGAGAAAACTCATACTCCTACCTACTATAAGGCAATAGATCAATTTAGATTAGTCTTTGTTTATTGTATTTAGTTTTAATTAATCAAATAAGGATCTATTGAAGTGTGTGTTTGCAACTTGTAGCTACCTGACATGATTTCACATGCATAGGAAAATTCCCCGAGAATGATGAGATAAGGCATTGATGAACTTTGGAAATACCTTGGACAATATTGATGATGATAGCATCGATGAACTTTGACAACACTATCAAAGGAGGATTGAAAACAGATGAGGCCTTGATGAACTTTGACAATGCCCTAATATGATAAATGAGTTTGAAATGATCTTGGATTGATTTAGGAAGATTAGGAATGATTAGGATCGATTAAGATTGGTTTAGGAAGATGATCAATTCAAACAAAATGAGAGAAATGTTAGTAATTAATGACATGGAAGAACAATACAATATTAGTGAATAGAAGATGTGTTAAAAAGGGGAAACATAGGTGTGAACCATTTTTGGGTGTCTACATTTTTCCCCTCTTTCATACAATGCAATTATGAGAGTTGTGTCAAATAAAAACTAAAAATCATGCCCCAATGGATCGACAGAATGGAGGTAGGATGCCCCCTCAAAACATTGGGCAGAAATTGACATGAGGACATTTTTTTTGAAAATATAAGTGATTGCAAGGATTCATGGAAGAAATATTAGGAGAAAGAATAAATTAGATGGAAGAGAAGAATAATTAATAGTGATGAAACATTGCTTTCATAAGTGCATTATTGTCATAGATCTTTATTTGATATGGCAAATTAGATGTGTCACACTGTGACATAGAAATTTAGGGTGATAATGTGATCCCTTTGCATTAAAAAAAAACATTACAGACAAAGAATGTTTACATTCATTCCGAATCATATGGAATACTATTAGAGATTTTCTTCTGTGCAAATAATTGATTGTATGTTTGTCATTGATGACAACATATAATATACAATAGTGTTCTATATGCAATTATTAGTACAGATGTTCTAGAGCTATGCATGTTTATTTCCATGATGTATACATTTTCTAGATGCTATGTGCATTCACGTCAAGTCAGATATGAAGTATTAGTTAAGTTATGCTAATCAGTTATGACAGTTACAGAGATTGAAGACTATCTGTGAAGAGCTGACATAATTACATTATTTATTGAGTTTCTCCTATCTTTGGGATATGCGTGTTTATATTCATGTTTATTTATGAGTTAAAGATAATTATCTAAAGGAGCCAAACATGTTCTATCAGAATTGTGAAGTTGGAGTTAATTTGGTGGAGCCGACTAGGTGAAGCATCACATCTATTCAATCTGAGTTGCGTGTTTCTAATCAGGTTGCGTGATTGATGTGGCTGACTAAAGAAGTATTGAAGGGACTCTTAGAGCCAATGAATATTGCATCCTTTGGATAAGATACTTATAGTATTTCATTTGATGAATGCCAAGTGTGAATGAGAAGAAAAAAGATAGAAAAAGTACATAACAGAATGTCCATTATTTTGGGACAATAGAGACATTTCATTCATCAAGAAAAGATCTATGTGAAGAAGAAGTGGAATTATACAGTACACTGGAACTGATCAAGACAGTGGGTCTACTCAAATATTTCATTTATCAGATCTATAGTGTATATTTGTTCTACTGGAGATTGTAGCCTTCATCATTTTAGCAGCGAGCTTTTGGACAGTGATTCCTCACCCGTAACAGGGTTACTTGTAAAAGACTCCTAACAGGGTCCGACCTTTAACCAGGTATCTACACTTATTGCATTGTAAATAACAACTCCCAATAGGGTTGAAAGATCTCTTAATAGGGATAATTATACTAAAGTACAGTTTTTTGTGGGTGCTAATTCCCACCGGGGTTTTTACCTATTTGGTTTCCCCATAACCAAAATTGTTGTGTTCTCTATTGTGTTATCTAAATGTGCATTTACTTTATGTTAATTGATATATAAGTAAAGAAAAGAATTAAAGTAGTTGATAACATATTCACCCCCCCCCCTCTCAGTTATCCTTTGGGACTATTCTAACAATTGGTATCAGAGCAAGTGCCTTGGAGAGAAATCCTAACAGCTTAAGGTAGATCATATGGCATACTTAAGGAAAGAGAGTCCTAAGTTTGATGGAGAAAACTATCTTGACTGGAAGAACAAAATGATAACACATCTTCAGTGCGTTGGATTTGAGATCTATGAGATTTCTACTCAAGAAATTGAAGTTCCCACCTTGAAAGACCTTACAGAAGAAGACTCTATAATTAAACAAAAGGAAGTGTTCACTCATAATGCAGTCGCCAAAGAAGCCCTAATCAGTGCCCTATCCGACAGTGAATTTTCTAAGATCAAGAAGGCAGATAAAGCATACTCTATTTGGAAATACTTAGAAGATATTTTTGAAGGAGACATCCAAGCAAAGAATGCATGTAGAAAGACATGGAAGAAAAGGTACAACAACTTAGATATGCTACCTAAAGAAAACATCAGAGCCTACAATCAAAGAATTAATGAAGCAGTTTTAGGTATTAGGAACAATGGTGGAGAAATTTTAGAGGATGATATAATGGACAAACTAATGACCACACTAACAGTAGACTATGAGAGAAAGATCAATATCTTAGATGATACTATGCAATTTTCAAAAGACTTCAAGAGAGAGACTTTGATCAGCAAAATATCTGCATTTGAGATATCAAGATTGAAGACAGAACCCAAAAGTGAGACAGCTTTCAAAGCCT
>MU226758.1:351184-364993 GCA_018584345.1 Thuja plicata
AAGAAAGGAGAATTGACCTTACACAAGGAAAATAAACAAGGGTCTTCTTCCTCAAGCAAAGATAAATCCAAATTTCCCAACAAGAACCAAAATTTTGTGAATGATGGCATTGTAGACAATGTGACTGGTAAGCCTTCAAAGGATGCCTTTAATCTCACTACCATGATGCAAGTGGCCAAAGCCACTGAACAGGCTATGACAGAATCCAAACTGAGTACTTCACAATTTTTTGGACCTAAACCTTGGGCTCCTAGGCCCAAGCGTGAGTTCACTCCTTTAGGAGAACCTCTTGAGGTGGTTTACAAGACTCTTATGGAAATTCAATTACTTACTTTGTTGGCTAATACATGACCTTGTGATCTGCAACCAAGGCCCTCTTGGTGGAATGAATCCGCTTATTATGATTTTCACCAAAACAAAGGTCATAAAATAGCTACTTGTCTTAAGTTGCGGCATACAATCTAGGATCTCATCGATAGTGAGGTTATTGTTGTGGGAAGTCACAACAAAAACTCTGATCACCAAGCTTTCAAGGATCCATTTCCTCCTCATGGGAAAGGTGAATCATCTAAAGGCAAAAATACTGATGCTAAGGTCAACTATACTTACACCAATAATGACAATGTCATTAATATGGTTGAACCTGTTGACACTGAATACTGTAATGTCCTCCTTCTTAAGGGGAAGGAAGATACTTCCAACTCCAACGCACCTTTCACTTTGTGAGGGTCTTCACCTCAATTTTCTAAACAAGGACTATCTCAAGTGAGCGCTAATGTTGTTACTCAATCTCGCACTAAAATCATTCTTAAAGGCCCTAAGCCTTTTATATCTACATCAACTCAACCTTTAGACAAATCTAAAGTTGATTCAGCGAATAAGAATCCCAAAGTGGATTCCTCATCTAATGCTACCAATTACATCATTCTTGATCAACTGCAATGTATTAATGCTCAGATAACTATTTTTGAGCTCCTAAAAATCTCCCCTACTCACAGGGAAATCCTGGACAAAGCCCTCACTGAGGAAAATGTCCCAAAAGATCTTGATCCCGATCGGTTTCAATCTATGGTAGGTCACTTGACCTCATCACATTACTTGTCTTTCTCTGAGGAAGATGACCATGCTTTGAGTCACCCGCATAATAATCCTCTGCACATTGAAGTCATGATAGGTCCAAAGCATGTTCGCCATGTTCTCATAGATAACGCTGCTGGCCTAAATATTTGGTCTGCTAGTTTCCTTATTGAGTTAGGCTATGGCAAAGATTGCATTGATGCTCACAAAAATATTACCATTAAAGCCTATGATGAAGAAGAATGTAAATCCAAGGGGCTAGTTGTCTTTCCAATTAGAGTTGGTCCTGTTGAACGAGATGTTATCTGTCAAGTGCTTGACATCCCTTTGGCATACAATATTCTATTAGGAAGGCCATAGATCTATGAAATGTAGGCTATCCCTTCCACATATCATCAGTGCATTAATTTCCCATTCTAAGGTTCTGAAGTGACTATACCTGCTAATACATGCTATAATTGCAATTCCCTCACAAAATCTGCTAACATCCTTGTGCCTACCAACAGAGAATATATTGAACTCCTTGAGGATAAATTAAAAGAAATGGAAAAGAGCTTAACACTCAAAGAAACTAATATGGGAGGATATCAGATTGAACCTATGCTATCTATTACATCTTTTCCTTTGTCTCCCCGTTCCTTTGGGAGACCTTCTGAGAACAATAAACCTTCTATGGTTCCTCCTTCAACAAAGTATGGTGGTAGCTTTGTACAAGCCATGGTACCATTAGAAGAAGAAGCTGAAAATAGAGCTATCAAAGCTTGGATCTATAAAGGAGAAGACAATTCTGAAAATACTCCTCCTTATGACATAAAACCTGAGAAATATGGTAAAGGTTTATCTATTATGAAAAATTTTGGCTATAAAGGAAATGGTCCCATAGGTGTGAATCATAAGGGATTGATTGCACCACTTGAAGCCATTGGTCATAGAACATGCAACTCTATAGGTATAGGATTCCAGAAACTCACATTCCAACTAGGAATAAATAAGTTTGTACCTCAAGAAGATAAGAAATCAACACCTGAAGAAACACCTAAAATTCTAGAACCTGAAGACAACTCTGATGAGGATACTTTTCCTTATACTATTCCACTAGACCTAGCAGCATTCTTTGTTGAACAGATAACTTTGTACCACGTGTGAGTACAGTATACACTGACAGAAATTCTGATACCACCACTTCACTTGCTCCATTAACTTATGAAGAGTGGAAAGAAATATATCCTCTAAGTCCTGGTCATCACGGTGATTTATACATACCACCACACTTTCAAGAACAATTTGATCAGGAATTCCAATCACTTCTCCTTACACAAGAGGCAACTGATACTACAAACACTACTAAGGTACCTAGGTCAACAGGTTCTCATCTGACCATAGCAGAGGTTCTATGTAGAACTCATCCCAACTGGGGACAAAGGGTTGATTTAACCCACATTCTTGACATGAGACCTAATGATGAAACAGACTCCCATGACTATGAGTTCGACAGCTTGTCATATGCCACGTCTGACAAAGATACAGATATAGCTAATGCATATGAAAACCTTCTCAAAGTAGGTGGATGGTCTAGTGTAGGGTCACATGAGTTTTACTCCTTAGATGTTAACATGTTGTCTACTACAGTCACTAAGAATCAAAGGAATTTGACTATACCTTTGGATGAGATTGCTTTGGGTCTTGACTTGCTTGTCCATGCCTTTGATGATTATACTATGAATGCACTTGAACCCGTCACTCCTCTTTCACTTTGCTATCTCGAGCTTATAGACTGGAACTCTACCTCCCCATCTAATGAAGTCCTTACATTCCAGAATGATTACGCTCTTGCCTATTACCTTCACGTTGTCAAACCTGTAACATCTCCCACTAGCGAAGCAAGTGTCAACATGATTGAGGCTGACATCAAGTATCTTAGTCACAAAATAAAAAGAAGAAAAAATAGGCACTCTGATGGTGAAAACCACCTTGTGGCAGTATTAGAGCCTAAAAGAGTCAAAATAAAAGACATATCCAAGGGTGAAAACCTCTCTGAGGTGCCTTTGGATGAGATACTTGATGCACTTCCGAGTCATTTTTAGGAGAGATCATATGTGCTTATTGAACCAACTCAACCTATCAACTTGGGTACAGAGGTAGAACCTTAGATTATTCACTTGGCACAATCACTATCAGAGGCAGAAAGAGAGGAATTCACTACATTCTTCAGAATAAAAAAGATTAACTTTGCATGGAAATATTCAGACATGTCAGGATTAGACCATAATCTAATCATGCATCATTTATCCATTGCACTAGGTGTTAAGCCTATCAAGCAGAAGCTTTGCAAAATGCATCCACATGTAGCCCTACTTGTCAAAGCTGAATTAGAGAAACTTCTGAAGGCAGTGTTCATCAGAGTCTTTGATTATGCAGAATGGATTCTAATATTGTTCCAGTATCAAAATATGATAAATCTATAAGAGTCTACACAGACTTCAAAGACCTAAATTTGGCATGTCCAAAGGATGATTTTCCATTGCCTAATATTAATATGATCATAGATATGATGGCAGGATATGAAATATATTCACTAATGGATGGTTTCTCTGGTTATAACCAGATAAAAATTGCGCTAGAGGACCAAGAGAAAATAGCTTTCACATGTGCCTAGGCCACCTTCTGTTGGAATGTCATGCCCTTTGGACTCAAAAATTTTGGTGCTACATATCAGAGAGTTGTTACCACTATATTTCATGATATGATGCATAAAACAATGGAAGATTATGTGAATGACACTTTGGCTAAGAGCATGCACCAAAAGAAACATCTTGCCAATCTAAGTCCTATACTAGATCATATGGAACAATTTAGTCTCAGACTGAATCCTAAGAAATGCGCATTTGGCATAACATCTGGAAAATTTCTTGGCTATATAATCTCTACCAAAGGTATTGAAGTAGATCCTACAAAAGTATAAGCTATCATGGAAATGCCACCACTGAAAAATATCAGACAAATGAGAGGACTTCAAGGCTGACTGCAGTCTATCCAGCATTTTATCTCTCAACTGGCAGACAAGTCACAACCATTTACCAAGACTTTTCACAAAGGTGTGGCTTATTAGTGGAATAAGAATGTGATGAAGGGTTCACACAAATCAAATAGTATCTTGCAAACCCACCAATCTTGATGCCTCTCATTCATGGGAAGCCTCTTATACTTTACATATCTACTACGGATACATCATTGGGTATCTTATTGGCTCCAGAAGATCAGCACAACAAAGAGAGGGCTATCTACTACATTAGTAGAACTCTGGTCTCATATGAAACAAAATATTCTGCTATAGAGAAGGCTTACCTTGCAGTGGTGTTTGCTTCACAAAAATTGCGGCACTACATTTTGGCTCATACTACACGTCTAATTGCTAAAATTGATCCTCTGAAATACTTGCTTAGTAAAGCTACCCTCACAGGTAGACTAGCTAAATGGGTCATGCTTCTCAGTGAGTTTGATATTGACTATGTTGAAAGGAAAGTCATTAAGGGCCAAGCAATAGCAGATCAGTTGGCATTAGCACCTCTAGTTGATCATCAACCATTGCACATTGAATTTCTAGATGAGTCCATATTACTTCTTACACATCACTCATGGACTATGTTTTTTGATGGTTCATTTACCCAACAGGGGTCAGGTGCTAGGATACTATTTATTACATCTCAACGGTACTCGCTACCAAAAGAATACAAGATGTTGTTTCCTTGTACAAACAACATTGCTAAGTATGAAGCCCTCATCAATGGTATGAAGATCACCCTTGAGTGGCACGTAGATGAACTAAATGTTCTTGGAGATTCCTAGTTGGTCATCAATCAGGTTAATGATATCTATTAGACAAGGGACAACAAGTTGGTACCCTATAAATGGCTAGTTGATGATCTTAAATAGTATTTTACTCATATCACATTTCAACAGGTTTTGAGGGCAGATAATAAAGTGGCAAATGCCATGGCTACTCTGGCCTCTATGCTATAGATGCCTGAAAATGATTTTAGACATGAATTCCTTGTGGAGACATTACGCTACCCAACCTATGACTCCCCTGATTCCTAGATTATATGTTATGTTATAGGACATGACTCATCCTGCTACCATCACATCTTCTCCTACCTTCGTGACTAGATTGTTCTAGACACTTACTCCCAGAATGAGAAATGTCACCTAATCCTTAGTGCTTCATGGTTTGTCATCATCGCTAATGACTTGTATAGACATGGTCTAGACGGTACCCTCCTTAGGTGTTTAGAACCTGATGAATCCAAACAAGCGTTAGTAGAGGTGCATGAAGGCATCTATGGGTCACACTCTAACAACCTGACATTGGCCCGTAAACTTATTAGAGCTGGTTACTATTGGCCAGATATGGAAAAAGAAGCAACATAGTTTGCTAAGTCCTGCAAACAATGTCAATTACATGGAAACCTAATTCATGCTCCAGCCAAGGAGCTTATTCCATTCATTACTTTCTGGCCATTTCAACAATGGGCCTTTGATTTGGTGGGTCAGATCTACCCCTCGTCCTCCAATGGACATAAGTTTATCATCACATCTATGAACTATTTTACTAAGTGGGTGGAGGCAGTCCCTCTCACCGTTTCCAGTGGCAAAACAGTAGCTATGTTTATTCTCAACTACATCATCTGCAAGCATGGTGTACCCTCAGCAATTATCACAGATAATGGGGGACAATTTAAAAACAAGGATTTGACAGAGCTATGCTCTAAGTTTAAAATCACTCAAAATTGGTCTTCCATCTATTATCCTCAAGGTAATGGACAGGTGGAAGCATACACCAAAACAATCCTTAAGATCCTGCACCGCACAGTGCACAAATCGAGATGAGATTGGCATCTCTGGATCAATCCAGCTCTTTGGGCATACAGGACAAGTATAAGAACACCAACAGGGGCTACTCCCTATACGTTGGTTTACGGAGCAGATGTTGTGCTACCTATTGATGTTGAGATTCCTTCTATGTGAGTCTCTCTGAAGGGCCTCATTATTGATGAAGATACCAGAATATCTTAGCTACAAGAGCTATAATTACTTGATGAACGTTGCCAAGTGGCATTTGATCACCTGAGATCATACCAAAAGAGGATGTCCAAGAGCTATAACAAAAAGGTTAGACCAAGGGATTTCCAAGCAGGTGACCTCATTCTAAGGGAGAACCCTAAGAATCAACAACATCATATCTAAAAAGGGAAGTTTGAACCAAATTGGCTTGGTCTGTATGTTGTCACTGCAGTGTTTGGGTCTAGTACCTATCAACTCTCTACTACTGAAGGAGAAAAACTCAAAGAGCCCATCAACGCTCTTCATCTAAAGTGGTTCTACAGCTAAGACATCTTCAGTGTGCTCTTGTATATACTAAAGTCCTAAAAAAATTCTAAAAATCTACAAAATTCCTAAAAAAATGATCATCTTAGTGAAAACCTAGCGATAGGCGCTTTGATGTATCTCCAAAAAAATTATATATTCCAAAAATACAAAAAAATTAAAAATTGAAAAATACAAAAAAAAAAAAAAAAAAAGGTGCCATTGATGAAAACCTTGCAAACAGGCGTCATGGTAGTAAAAAAAGAATTTCTGCCAAGAAGATGAAAACCTGGTAAATAGGCGCCTCTTATTCCACAATGCCATATCTATTGCAGCACCCCTTGGCTTTATGCATTTTCTTTCCTACATTGCTGCTTTCCTGCTTACATTTGCTTTGAATTCCCATTAGGACACCAACTCACATGGATTGAAATTGGTCATTCTCTCCGGGCAACCCTCCTGATCTAGGGGGCACTGTCCTTTTATCTTTTAAGGATCTTCACATAAGTCACTAGTGGTTCTCACTACGTCTGCCTACTAATGTATATCTTATACTATGATCGCTTCATTTGAGCATCTCTCTCGCATCAGTCACCAGTGGTTCTCACTGTGTCTGCCTACTGTCGCTATTCTATCAAGATTGCTCACATTTGTTATAGTTGGAGTTATACTCACACGCTCTATCTTTTGATACTTAGTCTTGTATATTCTATGCTTTAGTTTGTATATATCTTTTGGTCACTTTTGTGACACTCTGGTCCCTTTGCAGACCCTCTTGACTTGTCATTGATTCAGCGCCATACGCTTGGGGGCAATCAAATCTTGTTTGTCCTCACAACATACATCAAGTCAGTCGTCATTACTTGGGGGCATGAGCCCCCCATTTGATCACATCTTTGGTTTACACTCGAGTCAGTAATCTTGTCACTTCTCAAGGACAACTCTCTACTGACACAAACTGGTGTTTTTCAATACCACCATAAATAGTGCTTTTTAACACTATCTTTGGACATATCTGTGTTTTTCAACACACATTGGATACCTTAAACGTAAACATCTATCGATAACATTTGAACACAATGCACTCACAAGCACAATGGTGTTTTTCAACACCTCTATACACATACCTATTCAAAAAATTTGAAACTAGCTGAGCTATGCTTGAATATTTCTTTGTATGCTGTCTATTCTTATGCATTTCATTGACATTTTCTTTGTCTACTTCTTGTTGGTGTAGTCCTGATGATCTGGAAACGTAAAATAAATAGGGTGTATGTGATAAGAGCTCTCGCAATAAGGTGGAACAGCCTCACATCCCTTGATCTTGTTTATTTGTATGCCATGGTGAGTTCGGTGCTATCTCTTTGCATGTTATTGCTCTGTTTGTTATTGTTTTGTTTGTTATTGATCTATTTGTTTACGCATGATCACACTCATGGTTATCTTGGCTTTGAATGTCTTGATAATAGTGTACTCTTGCAACATTAACCGGAAACAATGTTCAGGTCATCTTGGCTTTTGTGCCCTGGTGCTTCAGTTTGTTTCCTACATTTCATTTGATGAAGAGTCATATTCATATCCTTATGGTTGCATTGTGGTGCTAGTAAGGGTTGTATCGACTTTGATGTTCCAAAAAAATGCTCAATGATGATAAATATATGATGGGTCTCACAACCATGTCCTAGAATTGCACCTTCATATTGCATCTAGCATAGGACTGCATTTTCATTCTAGACTTGCATTGTGGTAATGGTTCGGTGTTCTTTTCATTGCATTCTTCTGGGTTCATACTTTGGAGAGTTCTTCTTCACCGTTTGTGTTTCATCATGACTACACAAGTGTTCGGTCCTCGCTCTCAATTCTTTACATAATCTTTTGGTTAGCATTTGTTGTCCTGCATGAGATGTTAGTACCATATACATATTCATATTCACAATTCATAATCATCTATACCTTATATCTGTAGACGTCCAAAATCATCCTTATATTAATTTAATTAATATTCCATAACATTATAGTTAATTTTAATTAATTATATTTGTTATATTCTTCTATTTATTTAATTAAATATGATTCATTCTCCTTAGTATTTAAATTTAATTTAAATACTCCCCCTTTTAATGTACTAAATCTTATTTAATACATTATCCCTCATTGATTCCCTTTAAATAAATGTTTAATTTATTTATTCCTTCACATGACCTAAATTCTACTAAACCACAATTAATATAAATCTAATTTGGATTAAGCTAATTTGAACCTAGATCCTACCCTATCTCACATCACTCTCACCAAATAAACCTACCCACTAATTAACTAAGGTTAATTAGGCTAATTTCTTGATTCCTACAACAATTAGTCCTAATTATTTGCTCACACATGTGTGAGCAAATTTTCAAATAATCCTTATTTGGTGCCAACAAGGTTTCTTACACCTATGATGACACCTTCTTACACTTTCCAAAAGTGTCTCATTGGTCCAAAACTCTTACACCCTCTTACACCTTCTTACAAGATCCTTCACATGTGTACTTTAAGTACACTTTGACCTATCACATCCAAAGTTGCTCACACATGTGTTATCAAAGTGGGCCTCTTGCATGGCTTATGTGTCCCTCATGTGGCACCTATGTAGATTCCACATGAGCTCCACCTCATCCAAGCCCTCTCTCTCCTCCAAAAACTCTATAAATAGAGGTCTTTCTCAAGAGCAAATCATCTCCATTTTATGCATTGTTATCATGCTAATTTAGTGCTAGAATTTTAAGAGTGTTTTTCATGTACATGCTTTAGATAATCTATAAATCACATCTTAGGCCATAATGGTGAATGAATCTAGTTTCTAGTTTTCATTTGATCTTGCATAACATCTTAGTATAATTTGCATTTTCATTTCCATCATTTGGTGAAGGCTTGAGACAAGTTTCTCATACTTGTTCTTGAGCTCTTCATCCATCATTAGTTTGCATTCCTTAATCAAATAGTGGGATTTATGATATTGTGCTAGGAGAGCTCACCCACACACCTCTCTAAGAGCAAATCAACAAGGTCTTGGGTGCCCTTGTTCAGCTCATCAGAGGTCATGATGGAGTTTTCTTGTTTTCATAGTATGCTTTAGACATGTTAGTATAACTCATTGATTATTATTTCTCTAACGTTTGCATGTCTGAGCATGCTCCCAACAGGTAGGTTTCTAGCATGTACATTTTGGCAAACCTAGTGGGACTCACGTCCCTTATTTTCTAACATTTTTTGCAGATTTTTCACAGTTTGAAGAATTCTAACGCAGACCCGTCTCCGCTCTAGAATCGTCATCTCTGTAGACTGTCATCTCCGCTTCTCAACCATCTGTAACATTCAGTCATCTGCGCTGAAACTTCATTGTCTCTGCCTGTCCAAAAAGGATTTATAAAACTGTAGTTTAAAACTATTTTTTATCAACTTATAGCATTTTTAACTTTCTGGTTTCTGACATTGGTAAAAATTTTAAAAGTTAAATGTTGAAGTAATTTGATAAAAATTGTCAATTTTAGTTTTAATAAAAAATATGACTGTTTGTCTTTCACTATCTGTGTAGGTCTGTCGTTGTTTCTGCAAATCACCGTTTGCGCAGATCACCGTCTGCGTAGATCATCGTCTGCGACGATCCACCGTCTGCGTCTGTTTTCCTAATTTTTGTGTGTTTTTTAACACATTTGAAATTCTAAACCACTAACCAAGTTTATCCAAGTTCCATGAATGATTTTTTGAATATTATTTAATGAACTTGTATGTTTAAACACTTGTCTTGGAATGTATGTTGCATAAAAATGAACTTCACCCAATCTTGAATGCTTAAGGGAAATGAACCTCACAATTCTTGAATGACTTAAAGAAAATTAAACACACCTTTCAAGCTTTTCTTTTTGCTGAGTGGGAAATGAATTGAACATGTATGTTTAATCACACTATTATATCTTTTGCTTAGGTAGAAAACACTTAGTTGATTTAATTAGGTTCAATTTGAAAATTAACTCTTTTTGGTGTGTTTGAAGAAGTGTTTTTCAACACTTCTTTTGAGCTATTTGTCATTAGCTTAAAACCCTTTAATTTAAGTGATGCTTTGATTAAACTATAGTCATATCCTCTCCCCTCGCCTTCGCAGATCTTGGGTGAAGAGAAAGCTTAGCTTAATTAAGCTTCTAGAGAGGCCTGTCTAGAGGGAACGCTTCCCCTTTAGAGGATGACCTCAAACTGGTAATCCCTTTGGCCGGTATAGAAATAAGGTGTGACCCAAAGGTCCACTTTATCCCTTCAATCTTAGGCGGGTCGTGTTCGATGGTAGTCCATACTGAGTGAATATCCTCAGCATACTGGCATGGTTGAACTAGAGACTTAAGTGTCTCACGTCATACAAACCGATTACGGGGATGCCACAAAACCTTATTAGCAACCATAAAGTAGTAGCCTACCCGATTCACCTCCAAACGATGACTTATTATAGTGCAAGGGGAGGGAAGAATCTCCCCCCAAGATTCCCATCATACGTGTCCCAGGGTATTGTGTTGCGAAAGAGATCTTCGTAGCATGGCAACAATACCTGGAAAAAGGCAAAAACATGGGCGCCCTTCTGGGGGTGACATGCTGTGTGAGCTGAAGGACTACCAAGCAATGGGCCTATAATATTTCATGCAAAGCCAAGTTCCTAAGGTAGCTACTATTTGAACTATTTTTTGATGTGCTAGACCCAGTAAAAATATAAGTGGTTTGAAAGAATCACTTGAACATACACAATCGAAATGTTACAAAGTTGAAGCAAGATCCCCTAAAATCACATTTGTTGGTATCCCTCAAGGTTTCTTTGTCCCTTGTTGGATTTTTTTGAGACATCTGTTTGTTCTTTTCTAGTTTGCTTGTTCTTAAAATCAGATCTTGCCATCAAACAATTTACCCAAAATCAGACTGAAAATAAAAAATCTGCCCAAAATTTTTAACACACTTCCTTAGACACAATCAGTTGTCTCCACTCTGGATCCGCCATCTATGCAGATCATCGTCTATGTAGATCACCATCTGTGAAGATCATCGTCTGTGTCTGAGACTGTCATCTCCACTTCAAAATAGTGAGCTTCAAAAATTGGCCAAGATAATCAAAATTTGACCATCTACAGGACCCTAGAATCATTTGTCCTAAATCATTCATTCACTTGGCCAAAATCAAATTTTTCCATGACATGACTAGTTTTAAGAAGCACAAGAAGGTTAAACTTCCCACATCTCCAGTCCTTAGAGAGAAAAAGGAAACCACCCATAAATCCAACGAATTTCAACACATTGCAACATCCATCAAACAAGGGATTGAACACTGTGAAAAGCTTGAAAAAATCATTTACAACAATAAAGTTTACAATTTCATGGTCAAGTTTTCACTCAACAGAGCTTTTTTCACTCTTGAACAATACGATTAGGTAACACCTGGCTTCTGGATCATTCTTCCACTTCTTCCATCATCATTCTTCCTTTGGAGCATTAGATCAAAATCAAATATAATCTTTAGGTTGAAAGACCTTAATCAAAGTATCATAAACCTTTATCCTCAAAAAAATACAACATTACTTGTAGACCATCAGTCCGTCTCAAGTAATTTAAATCCCTTAGTGATATCCCATTTTGCTTGAGATCACAAGTCCATCTTCAAGTAGAACAGGTATTGCTTTAAATCTTTTATGTTTGTATCATCATAAGGTTTAACATGCTTAGGTTTTGTTCCAAAAACCTTTAAATCAACTATCCAATCAATCATCTCAATCAAATCAAATCAATCATCAACCCTCAATCCAATCAATCAATCAAATCAAATCAAAAATCTTTGCTCCATTTCATCTCCTACATCTCCTTGTCTTTCATTCTTCTACCATTGTATGGTTGTCACTCGATCCCAAGCTAGAAACATGAGGCGAACAACATCCAACGTTGTTAATCGTGAAGAGAACCCATTTTCCACACACTACTTTAATGAAAGTGGGGTACGAGCTAAGGAAGTTGCTAAAGAAATGGAATTAGTGGACCAAGAGGAAAGACCCAACCAAGTGATTGACTTCCTTAGAGACCCCTACAATTTGGAAATGGTTGAGAAGGCCATCTTGCATAACAGTGATGAGATATTTCTGAATCTCATCCATAATGGTGTCACAGTGCCTGTTGACTTTGATGAAACACTCCTTACCAGAAATGTCACTAAAGTCACTGCTGCCGCTACTGCAGCCATGGCTTCTACTTCAAATGCTACATCATCATGTGACACTAGTAAAGGACCTGTTAGCGAACCTCCTATATCAACACCAATATCAGCACTTGTATCAACAACCACATCAATACCCCAATTGATGCCTGAACAAATACAACAAATCATAAGTGTTTTGCCAAACAATACTACGCACAATAGCACTCAAACAACAACGACTCAAGGAACAAGTGCTAATGTCAACAACATAGGGCAAGTTTCTATGCCCTTGTCTTCCTTGTTTCAAACAATGGGGGCAAAAACATCTGCAAACAATATATCACGAGCCTATCAATATGTACCTCCTACCATTGGTATGACCTCCATGGGATTTTTAGCAACACAATTTGGAGGAGGTGGAGGTTATGTACCCCCATTTTTCACACAGCATACTCTAGATTTCACCCAACAATTCAATGAGCTCAAAAGTATTGTACAAGGTTTACAAAGCGGGGGCAAGAAGGAGTTTTCTTTTGAAGAGATTTGTCCCTACCCATTTGACAAGTCTATCACGATGCAACCATTCCCACCAAACTTTGAGATGCCTAAATTTGAAAAATACAAGGGTGAGACATGTCCTCTCCAACATCTCAAATAATTTTACATCACATGTCAAGATGTTTCCTATAATGAGAATTATTTGAAAAGACTTTTCACTAGGAGTCTTGGAGGCGCAGCCTTGGAATGGTTCATGGCCCTTCCTTATGGGTCAATCTCTACCTTCTCTGACCTTGCAGAGAAGTTTGTTGGGCAATATTTGTATAACATTGAGCATCAAGTGACACTCAGCAATTTGTGCAATACTAAACAAAAGAATGGAGAAACCTTTGCTAGTTTCTTACAACGATGGAGACATATTGCAAATTTCATGCCATGAAAAATACCTAATAGTCACTTAATCAACATCTTCAGAAAGAATTTAATCTCCAAGATGTCATTCCAAATGAAGATGGCTTCACCTGATACCTTTGAATCCCTTGTCAAGGAGGGAAAAGACATTGAAGATGGCCTTTTGCAAAGAGGTAGCATCAAACATTATACTCCTTCCAATAATGATAAACCAAAATTTTGGAGTAAGAACAAAGGAGTTGTCAATGATGGAGTGA
>MU226758.1:377073-438649 GCA_018584345.1 Thuja plicata
TCAGAGGTGCCATCTATGCTCCTTCCAACCCTCTCGCATAACTCAAAAATCTGGCCACCTAAGATGCCTCGTCAGACACCGCACCTATATATGATGCATAGTAGTAAGCTGCCCATGCTGTCTGATGCCACACCTCCCCCTGTACTGCCCAAAGCTGCTCTCGGAGATCCTGTGTCTCCCAATCTCTATCTAGTAGTCATGCATCTCACACAGCTAACTGGATGGTCAAATCTCCCACCTATCATGTGATCTGTCTCACTCTCTCCCAAGATCGTCGTTGTGGGTCCTGTGCTATGTCCTGCATAGGTTGATCCTCCTGCATAGGATCATCCTATTGTACCTCCTCCTGTAGAGGTACCTGCTGCTCCTCACCTAGCTGTGTTATCGGCCATCGCCAAGACTGTCTGGTGCTACGACTGTCACTAGCCCCAATATCCATCCCCATATGTCAGACGGGGATGTCCACCTGTACTGTCCTAGGTCAGGGACCCTGCTGTAACCCCGGCTGTACCCTCTGCTGTGGTGGAGGCATCTACACCTGCTGCACCTGTGGCTGTATGACCTATGGAGGTACCACCTATGATCGGCTTGCTATCCCCACTGGATCCGTGAATCTTGGGAAAGGGTGCGTAATGAAGAGCTCCTTGTACTTGGTGGTCATGTCGGCATCTGCCACATCTCTAAGGTAATCCCACTGAACTGGGACCAATGCGCAGATATCTATCATCGTGCGCCCCTGGTCCAACTTTATCCCCTAGCCTCTCCTGAGCTCATCGGTAAATCAAGCATAAGTTGTATACTCCTAGGAGATGTCTTGTGGCCGACCAAACTGCCACCATACCCGCTTCTGTGAGAATCTCTCAATCACAGTAATCGTATGCCTTATCATAGCATGGGAACAGAACATATGGCTCAGCTGCTCTACTGCGTCATCCTAGGCCTCTATCAACCTCCAAGGCCTCCATACCACTACTGCTAAATCGTCAAGCTGAGCTCGCCACTGATCAACCTTACCCAGCATGGGCTAGGTAATCATCCCCCTATATCGGTATATGTAAGGCTCCAATGGCTTCCTCATATCCTCGCAAATGGGCCTGATAATGGGAAGATGCTCCCAGGCCCATACCTATAGTACAAAGACTCCCGCTGCCATGCTCTTCACCTCCCGATAGGCGATCTCATGCATCTCATGATACATGTGTGACAGCATACATTGGCCCCATCTATAGTGTCTCAGTCATGCCAACATCAGCTGTAACATCCTCCCCCAACCACACTCTAGACCGTGTTTTCCATGATCAGGCATCAAGTAGCCCCCAAGGAAGCATGCCAGAACCACGAACAACCTGTAGGTCAGACCGTACTCGCTAATCAGATCCTCCCATGGAATCGCCCCGCCTATCACAAGGTCATCCTAAAAGATCTCCCTCAAAGCTGATGTGCCCAACTTGGGCTGTGTCTCGTACTCAACGTGGACACCATGGAATGGTATCCTCAAGATCCAATAAATATCCTTAGGAGTAATAGTCATCTCCCCCTGTGGTAAATGGAATGTGTTTGTTTTCGAATGGAAACGCTCAACCAAGGCTCCCAACAGTTCGTGATTGACCTGAATCTTGGGTACATCACATAATGTGTTCAATCCCAAAGTGCCTATATGTGCTATCTCAGCATCATCTAACTGAGATACCAATCTGCTGATAGCCGGATGATGCAATCTGAATGCTATATCTGGAAAGTCAACCTACAAGACATACAAACAATAGCGCACGATCAGTAATCGACAATAATCAAAGCATAATGCAATAAGAAAGCATTCAAGACATCCTACAGACAGTAATGACGCTGACGCAAAAGCTATTGGAGGCGACGCAGACTAATTTCATCTTCTTTTTTATCACTTTTTCTCATGCGAGGTAGCAGAATTTTGCGCGAAGAAGTTCTCTCTCACGCGAAGAAGTTTTTTGACTCGCGCAACACTGACATTTCACGCGAGCTTTCATGCCTGTTCGTGTGAGAAAATGCCCTCTAAAGGGGTTTTTCACGCAAAACTAGGTACTCGCCCACGCGAGATTCCGTACCGAGTGGCGCAAAACATCATTTCTTCACGCAAGATTTCCCTACGGGGCGCGTGAAGAAACTACTTCTTCACGCGAAGACCCGCGACTCCACTTTTCAAAAATGTGCAACACAAGCAAAAATTGACTGAAATGAATAAAATTTGAATTACAAAGGGGTTTGTCGACTACTTACGGGAGGTTCGTACGCTGCGGGCCGGCTGTGTCTCCTAGATCGCTTGAAACGATGACTATTGTAGGGGACCGCCATTTTGTCTTTTAGCTTAGAGCTCAATTCTCAAAAGTCAAAGGGTTGAAATGATTTGAAAATGACCCTTTTCATCCTTATATAGGTTTTGACCTAATTTTTCAAAGTGCTCTATTTTGCGCAAAAATGGCACCACTACCTAATTTGACCGCTCTGAATCTATTTTCGTGATCGAAATCGAAATCTAACACTTCTATATAGCTCAAAATTGCATTTTAAAATTTTTGGGACCGACGCGATCGGACACTTGTGCAGTCGACTTTCTGACGTCGCTTTCTTGTCAGAATCTTATCATATCATCATTTTCTGAAATCTTTGACTTTTTTCTTCAAAAGTCAACTCTAGTCAACTCTGGTCAACTCTAGTCAACCTTGGTCAACCTTGGTCAACCTTGGTCAACCAGACCTCGAAATCACTCAAAATTGATTTTGCATCTTCTGAATTCTTCTGTAATCTATTCTGAGTTCTTCTTGATCTCTGACTCAACATCTATCTGTGATTTTTCACTCTCCATCATCATTATGACGTGTCATCTTTCTATTTCGCTCCCGAGAAGGCAGGATGATTACATCATTGAATCTATTTCAATCAATCTGATATGATTTTCAAAAGTTCTCATCACCTGGGGCATGTTTAGTTTTTCATACCTCACAGTCAAAACTGGATACTCCACAATCAATAAGGGCATTTTTGTTCCTTACATCTTGTCATCTTTTAAGTATCTGAGCAATCTAACTCAGATTCTTGAGGATCAAGCTCCGTTCTAGAGATGATTCTTAAAATCTATCTTTTTGGGATAGGTATCGGGGCAATCTAACCCTGACTCCTAATAATCAAGCTCCGTGCTGGATATGATTCTGAACCACTATTTACTATCTTTTGAGACAGGTATCCGGGCAATCTAACCCTGACTCCTGAAGGTTAAGCCTCGTTCTGGGGAAAACCCTGTGAAATATATCAATTTAACCAGTGTCTGGGAAATCTAACCTAGATATTGGGGGACTAAGATCTGTTCTAGAGATAGTCCTAAAACCCTTATTTACTATCTTTTGGGATAGGTATCGAGGCAATCTAACCCTGACTCCTTAAGGTTGAGCCTCATTTTGGGGATAGTCTTGTGAAAGATATCTATCTAACCAGTGTCTTAGCAATCTAACCTGGATATTGGGGGACTAAGCTTCATTCTGGAGATAGTCCTAAAGCAGTATTTACTATCTTTTGAGACAGGTATCAAGGCAATCTGACCCTGACTCCTGAAAGTTGAGCCTCGTTTTAGGGATAGTCTTGTGAAAGATATCTATCGAACCAATATCTTGGCAATCTAACCTAGATATTAGGGACTAAGCATCATTCTGGAGATAGTCCTAAAATCTCTATTGATTATCTTTTGGGACAGGTATCGGGGAAATCTAACCCTGACTCCTGAAGGTTGAGCCTCATTCTGAGGACGGTCTTGTGAAAGATATCAATCTATTAGGTATCGGGGGATTTTAACCCGAATCCCTGAGGATCAAAGCTTCATTCTAAAGATGAACCTCAAAAACTCTACTTGACCGGCGTCTTGGAAACCTAACCTAGACTTCGGAGAGTCAAGCTCTGTTCTAGAGATGGCTCTGAAATATTTGCATCATCAATTTTCAAATCTATTCTTCAGTGCTTCAGGCATCAGACTATTCTTTGAATCAATGCGCTGCTCACACATCAATTCAAAGAGGGGAAAAATGTAACACCCCAAAATTGGCATCTTGCAACCCTAACCAATTTTGTTGCATTTGTCATTCTTCTGGATCATCAAAGTCCTACTGTACTAGACAATTATGAGTTTTGACTAACTCTACTCGACCTGAGTGTCAAATGCAGAAAATCCTAAATCTATATTAATCATACATCATGTTTAATTCCTAAATACCTATTGGCTAAATAAACCTTATGATTGAATTAATTTAATTATAAAGTCCTAGCACTTTAATTAAATTAAATTCACCCTCTTTAGCTGAGACACATAAAAAAAGGGAATTAAATGATATTTAATTATTAAATAAATATCCTCTTTTTTAGTAATTTAATTTAATTATTCATATAATTGAGAAAAGGCAATTATGAGGTCATATTTATTTAATTAATTGAAAATTCTCTCAAAAATCTTATCTCTATTCATAATAGAATCTTTGAATTAATTGTGCTTTAAAGAGAAAGAAAACAATTAAAATCAAATAAAACAGAATTAAATCAAAGAAAGAAAACAGTTAAAGCAAAGAGAAAACAATTTATTGTTTTCTTTTGAAGAAAGCTTTCTAATTTAAACTGGCTTTTCTATCTGTTTTATTTCAAAGAGGAAAGTTTCTATTCTGATCATCTCTGACTCTATAAAAGAACTCTCATTCCTCATTCAAAACCCCTAGAGATAATATGCATTGTTAGAATACTGAATTATTGTCATGTCTCATATAGAATAATATCATTTTGCAATAGAATAGCTTCAATTTCTAGATTAATTGCATTTATCATCATGTCATAGATTATCTTACATCTCTCATTTCTTAGAATAATCTTGCATTGTATTGCATTCATGGAGAAAAATCCTTCATTCCTAGATTGGTCTATGATTGTGAGACTCTCGTTCTGAGAGCTAATTTGAAAACCTCATCTGGATAGAAGGCAACAGGTTGAATCATGCAGGCAGATAGGATGAATAATCTCATATTCATTCTTGTGTGTACCTGGTGAAGAAGGACTATGTTGAAGTGTATGGTGAATTAACAAGGCCAAATTTACCACATACATGAAGTACCCCGTCTAACACAGATATTGTATGGTTTTGAGTATACCACACCCTATATGAAAAATAATGATTGATAAAGGACAAATTGATGTTCATTGATTGATAGGACAAGTCTGATCTGATTGATTGCTAGCTTGATTGGATAGATCATCTGTTGAAGTGTGATTTTTTTAAGCAATGTTTATTAGTCTTCAAATTATGTCTGCTTAGATGTTTGTCATGTCGCAAGGGATAATTTATTGAAAACAACAAGTGATTGTGTACATGATGAGAAATGAAATGAGCATCATAAAATGACATTTATTACTGGTTTTTTTTTTTTTTAAATTATTTCTAGGATTTTTGTAATATTCAAATTTTTTGTATTTTTTTAGGACATTTTTTGTTCTTTATTGATTTATTCAGCATCAAATTTGATTTTTTTAAGATCATATTTGATTTTTAGATATTTTTTCATGACAATTTACAATTTTTAGGATTTTTTTTAGGACATTATGCAATTTTTAAGATTTTTGCATGGCATTATGCAATTGTTTTAAAAGAAAAATTTCAGGACATTAATACTTACATGAGCAAGAATTTCTCGTGTCTAGCAATAGCAGGGATATTGAAAGGAAAGACAAGTGTATTGGTAAATGAATGAAGGCCAAGAGTCGCTTCCATTAGATTTGTTTAGGTGCCAAGGACTATCCAAGAAATGGGATAACATGTTTTTTCCAAGCTAAGGGATTGGACACGAGAATGATATGGTATTGAAATGGTACACTGGATGGCATGCGAGGAATGGACATGTCAAGAGGTTTTCTTTCAAAAACATGTTTTTAATGTCCTTATTTTATGTCAAGACCAAGAGAGGGATTTGGACAGGATAATGATAGGATATGAGAAGGATAATAATAGGATATGGGTAGGATAAGCAAGATCAGGAATGGGGAAGGGGATAGGATATGGATTAAAGGATAGCAATAAGATAGACAATATGGACCAAAGGGTATTTGAATAAGATAAAGCAGATAGGACATGTGATGCTTCTAAAGAGATTTGTAACCTTTGTCAAGATTAAAGTTGGGAAAAGAGGGATAGGGATGTCAACAGAATAAGGGATATGACAAGCATAGGATAATGGAGGGAATGAAAAGGGATAATAGAGGATAATGACAGGGGTATGATATGATAGAAAAATATGGATGAAACTTTCCCCCAAGTATGGAATGCAAGAAGTTCATAAATTATGCATGAAATCTATTTGCCAGGTTTTCATAATGGTACATACTTGTCCAAAGTGCATGTTTGCCAGGTTTTAACTATTGGAAGAAATTATTTCTCTTTATTATTATTTTTTGTGTTACCAAGACACTTGTTTGCCAGGTTCTCGTCAAGGCAAAAAATTTTCTCTTGTTTTCATTTTTTTCTTTTGATTTTTTTTATTTTTTTCATTTTTTCTTCTTTTTTTTTAACTTTTTGACGCATGATATGACATGGATGAAGGAATCAAGCGTCTTTATTCTCTGAAAGGTTCTTTTAAAAGATATAAAATAATGGACCATGATACTATGCGCAAATACATTGGTAGGGTAATGACAAGGGGATATGAAATGGATGATTGGATAAGGATGGATTAGGATTATGAAAAGGATTAGATTGGGTGAAGGAAAGGATGGAAAATAGGCGTTGGATAATGGAGGGAGTGAAAGAAGTCTTGATTTTGAATGGATGAATATGGATGCAAGAACAACATTGGCACACACCTTGAGGGGTGATTGAGAGATGGAGGAAAAGGCGACGATGGAAGTGATGAAGGAATGGATATGGATTTTGGGACACAAGGAGCCAAAATAAATTTGGAAGATGGAAGGTATTTAGATGGAGGGATAGAAATTTTGGATGTCGACATTGATTTTTCATTAGGACATTGTGCTTCAAGAAGCTTCTTGGGAATCCACATGCATTTGGATTTTTCATTTTTTTGTGTGTCCTTGGAATGCATTGCTTGCACAAGGGATTTAGGAACCCATATTGCTTTTGATTTTCCTTTTTTCTCAAAGGGCCTTTGTGGCCTTTTTGATATTTATTCTTCTTGTTTTAGGATCATATCTTTCTTTTTTTGTACATGTCAATTAGAATAGACATGTAATTCCTTGATTGCATGCGAATTGATTTTGTTATAAACATTATGCTTCGCATAAAAATTGTTTGGAAAGGGAATGGAATTCATGGATGGATAGGAATTGTACGGAGGCTTTTTGGATGGATGGAAGGTTCTCCACAATGTGTGCCTTTTCTGACTTGCATTTGGGAAAGGGTATATGGATTGTGAGCTAGTGGAGGGAGGAATATATGGACCCAGGATGGATGGAAGGGTTGAAGGGGGAGGTATATGCCTAGATTTGGATTTGGAAGGGATACCAATTCCTTGAGAGTAATATTTTTATTAAGACCATGGCCATAAAAAACTTATATCATATGAAAGGGTTTTAATATACCTTTTTCATGGAGGTCTAACCCTTTGACTTCATAATGCTTTCTTTGACTAGTAGGATACTTTCTACAATACGCGAGTCCATTATTTTGATGTGTATATGGTATGGAGGTATTGATGGAATCATGAAATGAACCAAATTATATGGAAGAAGAGGAACTCATTTGACATGTAAGTGGTTCATGAACAAATTTCAAAGAGGTGTTTGAAACACAAGGGGGATCAGGAGGAACAATAAGATCCTGCAATGGAATAGTAGCAATGACAGGATCATTGGGTAGCATAGGATCTTGTTGGAGATATGGAGGATTACAACATGGAGATGAAAGGATGGGGGGATCTTTTGGAGGATTGGGATCTTGATATTGATATGTTTTAAGACATGTTTCTTCATGCTTTGGATCACCCTCTTGACATGGGATATGAATTTGGATATGTAAGGGGATTCTTGTAAGGGCTCAATGTTTTGACATGGAGGAGATGGACTTTAGATAAGACTCTAGTGAATGTGATTTCTTTAAGATCCAGAACATGATGGAACTGGTTCAAAGGAATTTGGGCTATGCATAGGACTAGCTTGGATTTCTTTCGTGGATACCCATTGGAAGGTTGCATTGTTGGAAGAGTCACTTGATGGAGATGGGGGTAATTTCTCTTGTGAAGTTTGTAGGGATGAAGGAGTGGAGGGAAACATGGATGTTTCTTGAAGTTCAATTTCCTGGGAGGAAATAGGTATGTCATCCATGTGATTTTTTTGGGATGAGGCTTTGCTAGACATGGGTGAATTATATTTTCTTTCTTTCTCTTCATCCATATGGAAGAATTTTTTAAACACACTCTTCAAAGATTTATATTGGGGTTTATTTTTCTTGGGTGACTCTACTGGTGACCTTGCATTAGTATTTACATTTTTTCAGTTTTTTGGATTGAACATATGACTCAAACATTTTTGGTTGGTGTTCAAAAGATGATATAGCACTTGTTCTTGTTTGGGAAAACCTTGGTATTGATTGGCTTGTTTGCATGATTGGCATAAAATTTTGTGCGATTTCTTGAGGATCATTTGGTTGTATTCGGACAAAGATTGGTTCATAATTTGGTGGTGGTCCCTATTGAATCATACCATAACTTGGTGAAGTAATTGAAGGGAATTCCAATTTACATAGGTCATTGCTTTGTCTTATGTTGTAAAATGTCTATGTGTCAGGAGAAGTTTGATTTATCTCACTTGGAGATTGCATGTTGATTAGATCACTTTGAAATATTACACATTGTCTTAGATTAGGTGGTGGTCATGATTCTTCGTGTGTTGTGAACATGGGTTGGTAAAATTCTTGTTGAATTTTGAATGCTTGGAACCTAGTGAAGATTGGCATGATGATTATATGAAAGTGCAATATTTTTTACTTTTTGGAGAGACTTTTAGGATGGAAATGCAACTTAATCTTTGGAAGAATGAAAACCTAAGAACCTAGCCTTAGGAGAGTGAATAGGGATCTTGACTTTAAAAGGGATCAATTGGATAAAGGGATAAAAAGGGACTAGGTGCAATCCAACATGACAAAGATGGAGTGAGACCAAATGATAAGGGGGATATTTTATAGAGGGACAAAAGGGACCAAGTCAAGACTCTTTCTTCAATGAAATAATGTAAGACTCTAAAATTTTAATTCCTTTGGGATTTTAAAAAGTTTTTGAAAATGATCTAAATGCAGTATGATGATTTTTCAAGGCAATATGGAGTTATCATGCGGGCTTAATGCAAGAGGATTAAGATTGAAAATGCAAGGGGACTAATGAAATATATGAAAAATATATTATGTTATGAATATGCAAGAATGAAGCAAATCACAAGGCTCCAAGATAAAAAAAAATTTGGTCTTCATATGTTCACAAGGTTTTGAAACAAGGTGTTTTGGGAAAAACAAGGTGTTTTAGGAAAATCAAAGTTTTCAAGAATGTTTGGGAATGTTTAGGATGAGATTTGAATGTTTAGGAGTGTTTTTGAAAGTTATCTTTAAAGTTTTGAAACACCCACATAACAAACGTCAGACAGAATGGTTGTTGTAAAATTGAAACAAACACACCACAACCTAAGGCAAGCCAGGATAGTATCTATTGAAATTTCACTTAAACAAGATTTAGTCGTGCTTACTCATAGCGGAAAACTTATAAGCTTGGAGGCAGGGGCTCCTCCTTATATTGCACTCGCTTCTTAGTCACACCAAGCTTAGAATCCCAAGGGACCGTTGTCTCTACAAAGAGTCATGAAAATGTGGGATGTCTTAGTCGGTCTTGGACCTTCTATTCCAACTGATAGAGATTTTTTTGGTCACAATAAAAATATTTTTAGTCAAGGCATCCATTTAGGTGGTTATACTTTCAGTAGATTAGCCCCATTATGGAGGCCTCTCAGCCTACATAAGTTACATTCTGTAAGTTTTAACGCACCACAAGGGTATTGAGGGAGATCTTATTCCTAGTATAACATAATCAACACCTGTTCACTATGACACTAATCAAGATGACATTTTTTATATACCAGTTTGGAAGGGCTTGGCTTTAGCCTGTTACCGGTTGGGCAATCCCTCTCGCTGACTATGTTAAAGTTGATCTCGGGAGGTAGTCACGCTAAACTATTTGAATAAATTTATCTTTCACCCAAGATCCATGAAGGTAAGGGGAGAGGATACATTAATACAATTATTTGGGATTACAATCTATAAGACACTTCAAACACATAAGCAAAGTGGTTCCTTTTAAGCACCAAAATTGAAGGGTTTTTTAACTACTAAACAAGCACAAAAGTTCTGAAAGACACACAAAGTATTTTTCAAGCATCCTGCATCAAACACATTAGTAGTTTATCATTTATTCTTCATCCCACAATTTCCAAAATCATGCACAGATCATCAGTAACACATAAATCTAGCATGTCAAGTGCAAAAACAGATTAAGGAATAAAGAGAGTCAAAATATAGCATGAAAAACATTCATTTTATCAACTGCACAGTATCAGACAACCAAGTGCACAGGATCAGAGCCCCAAGTGTGTAGGATCAGAGCTCCAAGTGCACAGGATCAGAGGCCCACGTGCGCAGGAAACCTAAGCAACTATGCAAGTTCTGATCAGAAGCTAAAAACATACCAAAAACTTGCAAAAAGGAAGAGTTTGACCATAGAAAGCATTTAGGACTTAGAAAAAATGTAATTAGGGTTAATTTTAGGAAATTTAGGGATGATTAGGAAATATTTAAATCAATTTTGAAACCCCTAATTATCCTAAGTGTAGATTGAACTAATCTGGAAACACCTTAAACAAGATTTCTACATTTGATCCTAAACTAGTTGGATGTTCATTCTAGATTCCCAAATCAGGTGTGAATGTTCATTTTAATTTCCTTTTCAACTCAAACAACTTGATTTTTTACAATAGAATCAATTAGAACTCCTACTAAGGCTAGATTATGAGTTTGATTAAAATTCAAAGAACCCTGATTGTATTGAACCCTAAACTAGATGAAGTTCATTTTTAGAGCCCAAATCAAATGTGAGAGTTCATTTTAAGCTTCCAAATTTAAATATGACGTTCATTAACCAATTTATGATTCATTTGAACCATTTAGGGTTCATTTTAACCTTGTAACTAAGAAAAATGAGAGTAAAAATTATAAAATGCAGAAATGCTTCCTAAACTCTAATATATTGATCCTAAACCCTAAAAAACCATCCTATTTGACCAAGTGCATAGAAAGGTCAACCAAGTGCGCAAAAAAGAAGCCAAGTGTACAGGTCTGTGTACCAATTGTGCAGGACTTACAACCAATTATATAGGTCTTTAACCAACTACATAGATCTTCAATCAACTGGGAAGGATTGCTAACCAAGTGCGCAGAACTCTTCTAGAACCCTGAAAATGCACAAAAAGACAAAATCCAATCAGTTCGGCATGTTTCACATCGTGTTCACCAAATGTAAGACCATAGAAAGGTGTAAATGCATATTTAGAGTAACCAAAAAACCCTAAACAATATGCAAACCCATCTAATCTAATATTAAAGCCATTGACATGGGAATGCAAAATATATGCAAATAACATTAAAACCCCCTTCAAATGAAGTTCAAATGTTATCCTTTCTTATCCATTGATTTGATTTTATGTTTCTCTTTTCCAATGACACAATTGCACAAATATTTCAAAGCACAAGTTGATAGCAAGAATACTAGAAGATAGTGGTTAACCAAAGAAAGACAAAATGGTCTCAATTTATAGACATGAGAGACCAATTTGCATAAATTAGTAATTGAATGCACAAAGTGGAATATTGTCATAATCATGAAAAATTGAGTGCACAAATTAGTATGCATAAATGGGGGAAATGGAAGAATAATGATGGAAGCAGATTAATAGGAAATTAGAAGCACAAATATGGGGAAATGGAGAGGGAAATGTGGAATAGATCATGGAGCTAATTAAAAGGGAGATGAAGCACAATTAAAGGAGGGAATGTAAGAGTTCAATTTTTGAATTTAAAAACTCATTATTCCCTCAAATTAGGAATTTAGGAAAATCCCATAATTCAAAAGATGAGAAATTAATTAATTTAGGGAGACATTAAGAAAAGAGAATAAATAAAGTCAATTTATTTATTCGATTGGGACATAGGAATAAACTATGGGTTATTCATCCCAATAGAGGGAATTAGTGAATCATTGGCCAAATCAAAGGCATTAATGCGCAATTGAATTGGTTTTATTGATATTGGTAAGGATTATAATAGGTTCGAGGCATTGATGAACTTTGACAATGCACTCAAATAATGATATATGAAAATGATTAAATGGCATCAATGAACTTTTATGATGCCATAGGATTGATAACGAATAAGAAGACATTGATGAACTTGGCCCGAGATAATGATGATCTGCAATAGCATTGATGAACTTGGGCAATACTGTTAAGTTTTAGGATAACTGCAAATGTAATAAAACTCTATGTTGTATGTATTTTTCAAATGCAACAATCTCTCTTTCTTTTATATTGGAAATCAGGCTAGGAGAGACATGTCCCTTCATGGTACATGTCTATTCATTATTATTTATAAGAAAGGACATGCCTCTTCACATTAATTATAATTTAATCAATCGTATAATGTTTCATCAATCAATTATTAATTAAGAATAATATAATAATTTAATATTAAATATTAAATTTCATGTGATTAATAATAATATAACATATATAATATCTTATTATTAATCAACATATATTATATGTATTCTAATGATCATACAACTAAAGCTACAAACATTAACACTCCTTCTTAGCTAGGGAGGATGATCTAACAGAATGTGTAGTGGTCTCATGTGTCAACACCTATGACCCTCACCATAGGTACACAAAACATCAACACTCCCTCTTAGCTAAAGAAGATAAAATCCATCAAAATACAATTCACAAAAGATCCATTACTTTTAAGAGATAAGATATCACCTCATCATGATATCAAGAGATATGGTCTGACCAAGAATATCAAGTCTCGTGATATTCACATAACTCAAAAAATTTCATAGGTAATGTATCCTTCATGTAAGGTATCATCTATTGTGACCTGTTTCAGCCATCACACGATGTCTATCACAATATAAGGTCAAAGGTATGTTTAAGGAATTGAATCCACCATGCAGGAAATAATTTATTATGATCTCTTTCATCCATCACACGATGTCTATCACAATAGAAGGTCAATGATTTGTTTAAGGAACTGAATCCACCATGCAGGAAATCATCTATTATGATTTGTTTCAGCTATCACATGATGTCTATCACAATATAAGGTCAATGGTCTATTCAAGGAACTGAATCCACCATGTAGGAAATCATCTATCATGATCTGTGTCAACCATCACACGATGTCTATCACAATAGAAGGTCAATGGTCTTTTTAAGGAACTGAATCCACCATGCAGGAAATCATCTATTGTCATATGTTTCAGCCATCACACAATGTCTATCATAATAGAAGGTCAATGGTCTATTTAAAGAACTAAAACCACCATGCAAGAAATCATATATTGTGATTTGTTTCAGCCATCACATGATGTCTATCATAATAGAAGGTCAATGGTTTGCTTAAGGAACTGAATCCACCATGCAGGAAATCATCTATTTGTTATGCCCTGCATCCCCGTCCCTACATTTTGTGTGCAAAATGTTGGGTCCCCCTTTTTTTTTTTTGCTTTTGTTTGCTTTTGCTTTCTTTCCCTTCTTGTTTTTCTTTCTCCGGGGTTTTCTTCCCCGGCGTTGCGTCTTGTTTGTTTTCTTTCTGTCTCCCGGACTACGGTCCCGGAGGTCGCCTTTTTTGTTGGGAACCGGATTCCAGACTCCGGGATTCTTCGTCGTGATGTTCTTAGGGATATTATCTCGAGGGCTCCTCAGGCCCGGAGTCTGGAGGTTTTTCTTGTCCAGAGATCGCCAGAAGGAGGAGGATTACCTTTTTACTGCGGGTATAAATAGAAATCGCCTGTCACTTTCACATTTACCGTGATTAAAAATTTCAAGCACTTAGAGTGAATCAAAGAGCGATTTCAAAGTGATTAACAGAGCATTTGCAGGAAACTTATGATAATTAGCGCTTAACGATTTTCAGTCATTCTCAGGTAAGTGCAAGTGCTCTGTGGTGGTGATTCTGACCGATTGACAACTCAAGCTGTTGTGGAGCTCCCATGATAACCCTGGTTTTTCCTCCGCCTTCTGCATTCTCAGGTTGGTGATCATGTTTTCCAGCTCTCTGGCTTTTCTTTGGTTTTGTTTGGTTTTCATTTGTCTGGCTTCGTTTTGTTTCTGTCTCGTCTGGTTCGTTATGTTCTTGGTTTTGCTGCCCGTTGGTGGGCCGGCTCTGCCAGAGGGTTGTCCACCCTCTGTGCAGAAGTGGTCTGTTTGTAAATAGTGTAGATAAGTTGTATATATCTATTTCTTCCGTGTCTGGTTTTCCCGCGGGCGTCGTCCTGCATTGTATATCTATGTATATATGTATAATAGTTGTATAAAACCCCTATATATCTCCTCATTTCTTTGTATATACCCCTCGGCTCCATGTATATCCTTTTGTGTGGCTTTCAAGCTAGTCAGGCCACCTCTGCTTCTGGTTTTCCGCCCTTGAACTCGCTTCGAGGCCAGAAAACCACCTGTTGGAAACTCGGCTCTCGGCCGGTTTCAGACAGGTAGTTTTCTCTCTCCTCCATAAGTCTGTCAGAACCTCATTTACGTCCCACAGGCGCAATCAATTCCAGCCAAGTGGTTTTCCCTTTTCGCGCGTTCAGACAGTTGGCTCCGTCGTCATCACCATAAATTCCATTTAATACCTACGCACGTGGCACCCACGTGGGCCTGATGACTTGGCTTTTCACATATTTTTGCCAACGGTCATTTCTTCGGGTTTTGGGTCTCCTACCACCATCCATCCCGCGTCTTTGCTAAGTGTGATAAAATTCCCCAGACCCAGATGTTTAAAAGAGTTAAGTTTAAGATGTGTTTTTCTTTTCGGGTATTTTTGCGCGTAACTAACTTTTCAGGAAAAGCAAACACCACGGTGGTAAGATCTCTGGATCCCAGAGTAACTATTTTATTTTTATAAACATGTTCTGACAGTTGCTTTGTCTCGCAGATTCCCAGACTTCATCTTCCAAACATGTCTGAAGCATCTGCATCATCTCCTCCTGGAAGTCCAGAATTACCAACCACAACAGAAACCAGGGCAGCAGCAAAGTCAAAGATGGAGAAAGCCCTGGAAAATCTTCCCATCACCATAAAGTTTGTACAAGATAATGTCATTGTAGGCTCAAAGATTGAGTCCAAGGTAAAACTGATGACCGACGCAAATGTCAGAACTTGGGCAGAAATGCAGGCCCTGGTAAAGATAATGCACATCCAGTGACAGGCTGGAGACAAACTCGCAATCAACGTCGGGGGTTTCGGAATCCTCCGGGCAGCTTGCTTCCCATGCTCCATGCAATCTCCGGAGCTTATCTTAACACTGGCTGCCCACTACAACTCTTCTGTCTGGGCCGTCATGCTCGCAGCTGCAGAACCCACAGGGTACCCCACTCCACTGGTGTCCCTCGACCCAGTCACATTCCAGGCAGGCCTGGGTATCCCACAATTCGATAGGGCCGTGGTGGTTACAAGGACTGATGCCTTGAAATAGTTTACACAACTGGAGGATGCTGCCCGGGTGTACATGAATACCCACTGGTTTAAGGCCCCAAAAAGAGACCCAAAGAGAATGAAGATAGAAATCCCCCGCTCTAAATTCAAGGACAGCATCCAAATGGGGATAATAGCATTAGCCTGAGTATTTGGGCAGTCCTCCGCCAAGGAGTTTTCCAAATGGATGTACTATTTCCTACTCAGCATCTCCACCAAGGGAGAATTCTTTGACTGGGCGACAATAATCTCCAACCACGTCGACTCCCAGTTCCTCCAGGCAGACAGGAAGAAGAAGGTCTATATGTCTTCTTACGTTTTCTGGGCCCTAGCACAACAGAGGCCGCACTCCAATGGCCTACTTACAGATGGCGTTCTCGGGATTGACCCGGGACAAAAGGCACCGTGGGACCATTTCCCACAGATTCAATGGGAGGCCAGCTTCCCCAGTTTCTGTTGGGTAAATGATTCGTTCGTTTACTACCACCTGCTAACACCCACCCGGGACGCAGGATACCGCCTATCCACTGAGGTGATGAAACTAGTTAGTAGTTATGGGCACTACTATATCCATTCCAGCAGGATACATACATTAGGGTCGCTGGCTTCTCCGAGAAACCCTACTTGTTGCCCAAGCATTGTGGGGACAAGATCGTGTTGCTGGAATATTGTCGATAAATGATGGAATTGCACACCTTCTTTGCCCTCAAGAAGGTCCCCAATGTCTTGTTCCCAATCACCTGTGGGAACTACACCTGCAGTCTGGCCGCCTCGAAGGAGGCAGACAAAGAGCTAAAAGGTTATAACTTGTAGGAATTCTATCTGGCACAGAGGAACTTTTATCCGCATGGGAAAATAGCAACGGCAATGCCCCGGGCTTTTGAGCCCCATCAAATACACATGGAGGATTTCTGGGCTGATTGCCAGGATAATGTGGATGTGCGGAGCAGGCACTATATCAGAATGAAAGCTAGAATGATGCAATAACTGAAGCTCCAGATATTCCCTCTGGGCTTCTCTGACGCCGCACCCACCATAGATCCCCAGTACAAAGAAAAGGGGATCGATAAAATGGCACTGCCGGCAATGGATTGGGCCGCCTAGGAGGGGCCCACGATTGAGCACTTCACTTGGGAGGTGGTCGAGCGAAGTCATGCCTATTTCAAAAGGGTGTGCCCTGGGAGCATGCATCAAGCCCCCCGATCGGCACCAAAATTAGCACCACAGCCGGTACCTAGATTGACCCCGGGGGTCGGGACTTCTTCACAAGGCGCAGACAAAGGAAAGGGAATAGCTACAACCCCCTCCGCGCAAGAAGTCCCGATACAAGAATAGATCAAGCAGTCTGTGGCAGCCTCCCAGTAGATGAGGGAATAGTTAATAACAAGCCTGGCCACTCCCCCGCTCATGGCTGGACCAATTCGTCCCCCTTCCTCCCCGTCGTTGGCAGCCCTAATGGTCAAGGCAACGGGGGTGGATCCCATGGAAGCGGCGGCAATAGCCGATGCGGGGCCACCATTGGTTACCCAGAGGAAGAGGAAGCACATCAAACAGGTCAAGGCAGAGCTGGTACCAGCGCCCAGGACATCCCTCCCTCGGGAAATTGAGATCCTTTCTTCCAGTTCCCCAGAACCGGAGAAAGAAGCAGAGCCTGCAGGGGTCCCAGCCAGTCCCCCTTTGCAAGAGGAATTTGATGATGTATTTGCAACTGATGAGTTTGGAAGTTTGCAGGGGGACAATACGCAAGTAGGGACAGAAGTCCTTGAGAAAAAACAAGAGGCTGCAGACCCAGAAGACTTGGAACAGGAACCTGCACAAGAACAAGAGCAGGAAGCAGAAGAAAAAGAGCCAGAACCGGAGATTATCTCCAAGGCTCAAGCAATGCAAGGTTTGGGAGTGGACCAACTAAAGCCAAGTGAACAAACAGCATCCGTTGGGGGAACCGGACCTCCGGGAATAACCGTAAACCCAGCCGCCACATTCCAAGGGCCACTCCTGGGAGCACTCTTCGAGCAGGTTATCACAGCGGCCCAAACTCTAAATCTTGGCCCGATACCTCCCCTACTGCCAACAGAGGAAGAACAAGAAGCAGAACAAGAAGAAGAAGAGCGACTTGAAGAAGAAATCCCTGAGGAAGCCTACCAAGGTCCAGACCCAGCAATAGACATATAGGACAAGGCTGAGGAGATGGAGGTTGACAAAGAAAATATCACTGCAGAAGAAGTTGAGGTAGGGAGAGAGATAGATGAAGTCCACGTTGAAAAGGAGCAACAGCCTCCGGAGACTGGGAAAGAATCAGGAGAAGAAACTCTGGCAGGAAGGCCACCCCTCCCCCCTCAGTGGCTAGTTGAAAGAAAAAAGAGAAAAGCTCAATCTTCTCTGGTAATTCCTCTCTCCCTGGCCGAAATGATGGCCCAAGTTTAGGCCCCGTCAAAAGCGAAGAAAGCCCAGATAGTTCATACTTTGCGAACGGGACCGAGCGGAGAAACAGTTGCCGTTGTGGCAACACCTCCCCCAAACGCCGATGAGGCAACTGCAGATCCTGTAGATTACAATGTTGCAGAGGTGTCCTTGGGCAAAAGAGGAAAGCAAGGTGAGGTAGACTTGATTAAGGAGGCAGCAAGGGCAGTAGAAGCCCGATACGAAAAAGGAGGCCCAGAGGCTCAAGGCTGAAAAAGAAAAAAATGCAAACCTTATAGGATTGCTTACTGAGCTGGCCAGACCCATCAATGTCGCCCCTCCAGAAACTTCCACATCAGAGGAATTACCGTAGAGTGACATAGACTCCCTGCGAGTAATGAAAAAGAAGGCCCAAGCAGTAGACAAATGGGTCGCCCTTCAGATAGGAAACACCCGGTGTTTCCTAGCGTCCACTCTCCCAGATTTATACATGGCCCAGAAAGTTATTCATCAGGCAGAAGCACTCATTGAGCAGTGGGAGAGTGACGGTGAAAATTACCAAGCATGGAAGGTGGAGCTCAAAGAGCTCCTCACCTTGGGAGAAGATATAATTTATGAATCTAGAATTCTGGGTGAGGAATCATTTGATTTTGTAAGAACTCAGCACTCCAGACTTGACCTCACATTGGAGTTGACCAAGCAACTGGTAGAGTCCTTGCAAGAAAAGGTAAATACTGTGAAGTATTCTTCTAATTTATACAAGTCTTTTATGATAAAGGCTTCCGGGGTTGATCCCCTTAGTACAGATACTTATACCCTTGAAGATTCAGTTCTGGGGAGTTTTGATGAGATAATAAATTCCTGGTATCAGTCCCCGGAAGGCATAGATGGGGCCCAGATGGAAAAACTAACCAAGATGATACTTAAGGGTCATGATGCTGCAATAATGGTAGATGAATTCAAAGAAAATATTCCAGACCTGGGGGAACAAGTTGAAGTGGCCAGGCACAGAAGGGCCAGCCTGAAGAATGTAGATGAAGATGGCATTTCCCGCCTCCTTCAGGCCTTCAACAATAATAAGCAACCTTGAGCTTTCTCCGAGGGTCGGGGAGAACTCAAGTGTTGAGCATTCTTTATTTTGAGTATTCTTTATTCTTTTGGGGACGTAAGTTCCCGGATCTCGGAGTCCCGAATCCAAAATTGTGCATTCTTTAAAGCGATCTGTTTCCTGGTCCCCGAGGTCGACCGGTCACTTTCAGAGGCAGTTAAGTAAAATTGTCAGAAGGTAGTTGGCCACATCAAAGGGCGTCTACTCGGCGGTTGGTCTTCTAACATGGTGGTCTTCTCGAGGCACCACTCAGGGGTACACCTTGCACATTGGAGACAGGGCGCCGCATTTCCTATTTATGAGGCATATAGCCTCGATCCCCAAGGGACCTACTTCCTTCCTTTCTCCTTTCCAGCTCTCTTCTCGAGACTGATTCTTCCGCTGTATATTCTTGTCTTATTCTTCTAACATGGCAGACCTATTCCATCTCCAGGTCTTTTGTAGGGTGGCACAGGTAGTACCGGCCCCCGGATATTGTATTTTATTGAAACGTGATGTAAATAGGGTTAGGGTTAAATGAGAGTTGTATAAATAGGCAAATCGGCCCATTTCCAAGGGTCGGCGAAATTGATGATTTTGTTGTCCATAGCAATAGCAGAAGTAATTTCTCTTTTTAAGTTGCAGATCTCAATGCTCCATTTGTTCTATTCTTGATAGTTAGATGCTCCCCTGGAGCCGCCATTGTATCGCGTACCAGTGCTTGCTGGACTGAATATTAATGAAGAAGGAAGAATTCTTGGCAATAATGTTGTTGGCATTCCTGCTTCTGAGTTAATGGTATTTCATGTTTTAATGTTCTTTATGTCTCTTACTCTGGTATGTTAAAGTAGATTAACAACCTCTTTATTCTCGCTACTGATAAAATGCTAGCTGATGGTTATGTGTTTCTTCGGTATTTAGTGTAGTTTACCAGAGTATTATCAATGTTTCAGACATTTTACCATGACTGTAGTTAGATGAAATACTTCTAACCTTGCAGGATCTTTTTCATTTTATTTGCTAAGTATAGAACGCTAAGGAAAACCTCACTTTGATCGAATCTCCGAAGAAGATGAGTTGAAGAGACCAGCTATCCCCCTCAAAAACAGTCACCTCTCCCAACCGAGCCCCGCACCGTCATGACCCGACACCCAGGTGCTTGAAGACCCAGAGGATTTATTTTCCCCGGACAACCTTTGCAGGCAGAGTTGGCCGATTTCCCCGGAACCTGGTGACAACTTATGACTATTGGCAGACCCGGTCAGCAAAACCCCATCAACAGAAACTGGCGCTAGAAGGAGGGCATGAACTCATCCCCTTCCAGAGATTTCAATTTCACGCCTTCTAAGGGTTCCCCAAGCTATAGTTTTAGGAGACAAGCCTTTAGTGGGATTGGATCTGTTTCCCCAGTGAAATTTGAAAGAGTCCTTAGGTCTACCCCGAATCCTGGAAAGTTTGTCGAACTCGAGCCCCCTGCCCGAAAGAAATGGACCTCAAAAATTGTACCAGCCACTATTATCTAGGGATCTACCATACCTTAGAATACTCAAACTCCCCAGACAGTCCCGGGAACCAGTACCCAAACTACCCAACATATAGTTCCCCCGATGGCTGCATATTTCAGAAACACTGGGTCCCCAATGGGCACTTTTCCGAGCGCAACCAATGATTTACCGTCCCACCCGGAGAAGATATGCCCGCGATATGAGCACTTAGGCTCACGGACCGCAGAAGAACATTTACAGGCATACAAAGATGCCATGAATCGACACCAGATCCAGCATGAAGATGTTGTGACCCGTATGTTCCCCCTGTCCCTAGGACAAAGTGAGTTGAACTGGTACCTTAACTTGCTTGCCAACTCCATCAACACTTGGCAGGATATGGAGGACACCTTCCTGGCTGCCTTCCGCGTACATGTGGACCCAGTCTGGTCCCACAGCCAGTTCATCTCCATTAAGAAGGAACCCAATGAACCTCTTGCAGCATTCAACCATAGGTTCCAATGCGCCCTGAAGCGGTGCACAGGCCCTTTTATCCCATCTCCAGACGTAACCATACAGACCTATCTCAATGCGATGGACCCTTTCGTTGCCTCTCTCCTTTGGAGAAAAACCACCCCGGGCGACCGGGATACCTTGGCAAAAGTCTACAACCTAGCCCTAGAGCTGTCCCGTGGTCTCAACAAATCCCCGGGCGGGATTGGGCAGAGCACACCTTTCAACATGATCCCCGGTGGGACTGCATATGTCGGGGGCTATAACCCCAATCTGGCAATAGGCGCCCCTTCGATGGCGACGAATCCCCCACCGCCCTTGATAGACCAGCAGGTATGGTACGTTTACCCAGCCCAGACCCAGATGACACCAGGTCTGGAAGTCTTCCCTTGGAATCAACCACAGCAGATACAACAAAATCAGACACAACCGTCTGGAGTGCCATTCTTCCAGTCATCCGCGACTGGAGGATTGCCGCCCTCGACTCCAGCTAATACTGCTGCCTTCCTGGGAAGCCAACAACAACAACAGCCATCACATTGTGACACTAACACTCAGTTGACCGCCAAGGTTGAATCCCTCCGGCGAATGTTTTCCACCCTGACCATGGACATGGGCCAACTGAAGGCGGGGTCCTACGCGCCCCAAAATTTGAATCCCCAGAGGGGAAATATTTTCTCCAGTCAACAAAACAACAATGTCGGAGGGAGAAATTTCAACAACGGGCCTCGGCCCAATCAGCAATGGAGCAATAACGTGAATATCAGAGGCCCGCCTCCGAACCAAAACACCAACCAAAATGGTGCTGGACCATCACATTTTACGCCTGTCACAGACTTCCAGCCCATGACTAACTGGTGTAGATTGCATGATACTGGTTCACACAATGAGGTAAATTGTGCCACTTTGGAGAAGGTTATCATGATCTCCCAGCTGGACAGGCAGCAGTCGCACGATACTACCCCTCCTGAGCCTCCTGTCCAAGAAACGACCCACAGTGCCTTCACGTGCGATACCATCTTCTTCAAAACTTCCGAGGAAGATGAAGAAGAATCCAAATTGTAGGGATTCTTTGACAAATCCATTCCATCTTTTGAGGCCAACGCCTTTACTAACCCACAGGCTCCCTACAACACTCAGAGTCAGGTTGGTAAAGGACCAGCTTACACGCCCACACCTCCTATCAAAGATACTCCTCAGAACAACACGACTGACAGACCCGCCCCTCCAAAAGGTCCTAGCTTTAACCCAGCAAAAGATCTCACAGAGGAAAATTGCCAGTTCCCCAGAGGAAGATTTGATATTATGAAGGTGTTAGAGCAAACCACTACCTCCATGACCTTGATGGAGGTTTTGTTGAACTTTCCCGAGCAGAAGAAGTCTCTTCTGAAGCTCTTAGGAAACTCGGAAGTCGTCAGTCGCCCGCCCAAGACTGTCTCATTCAAAGATGCTAATGCGGCTGTCTTCCGAGGAAACAATGAGGATCCTCCCTTCTTACTAGGCCTGAATATACACGGTAAAAATATACATAATTGCCTAGTGGATTCTGGGGCTTCGGTTAATATCATGCCTTTGTCTATTTTTCAGAAGCTCGGATTCCACACCACCCCATCTAATGGCGCATTAATTCAGCTAGATAAGACTGCTATGAAAATGGTGGGGGAATTGAAGAACGTCCAGATACATCTTATCCAGGACCCCAGGATAGCCAGCATCATTGACATCCAAGTGGTGGACATCCCAGAGACTTACGGGATGTTACTAAGTCGAAATTGGTCTAAGTCCTTGAACGGATACTTTTCGACCGACTTCACCCACCTATGGCTTCTGTGGGAAGGAGAATCAAATAAGATCCAGGTTGAAAGTGAACCCCGGATGAAACAGGCCCTTACCGAGGTTGGAAGGGTCAATGAGGTCTTTTTCTCCGAGACTTCTCTGGGGGTGTACAAACCTTTGGAAATCTTAACATTCGATTTCATCCTCGGAGAAGATCCCACCGTACTACAAAGAGCCCAAGACTTTGAAAAAAAGATGAGAGTCGAAGTCAGCTCTCAAGGCGCCACAGCAACTCTTGCCACACTCTTGACCAGCACTTGGTGCCGGATACACTACCAAAAACATTCTGAGCTCGAGTGTGGACCATGTCTTTCGATCGCTAACCGGCACCTTGATTCCCTCCGGAACAAACAACATGCAACTGATTCCCCAGGACCCAGTGTCCCTGCGGGATGCACTCCTTTGGCGCCATCCTCCGAAGAATCCCAAACCCAAACTCCGGAGGGAAATTCTACTCTCACGTCGGTAGTCTGGGAGACACCCCCTAAATCCCCCAGCAATAATCCAAAGAAAACTCCCTCTCCCCAGCCCCAGATTACAAACAATGACTTGTGGATCCTTAAGTTTGATGGATCCTGATCCAAACAAGGCTGTGGGGCTGGGGTGGAATTGATCAACCCGCGAGGGAAGTCCTTCCTCGCGTCCTACAGGCTACAGTTTAACTGTACAAACAATGTCACAGAGTATGAGGCTTTGGTCCTTGGACTCTTATTTGCACTAAGGAAAGGTATCACCCGCCTCCGGGCTCTGGGTGATTCAGAGTTGATTGTTAAACAAGTCTGGAGTCAATATACATGTCACGATAAAAGGCTGGCTACATACCGCAACCGGGCTTGGAGCCTTATTGAGGATTTCGATGCCTTTGGCATTGACCTCATTCCCCGGCGACGGAACTATGTCCCGGACGCCCTTGCCGTTTCTGCCAGCACACTCGAGCCCATGGCCGGCTCGCGACTCCGGAGATTTTCAGTCAAAATGGTCCCCACCCCCTCCATCCCAGATAATGTTACCCACTTTCAGGTTTTTGAAGACGATCAACACATCCTAGCCTTCATGGTGAATGTCGGTGTCTTTGAAGACCAGATAGTGGAGGAACGAGACCACGACGATACTGGGCAGGGTGATGAAGACGATGGGATCATGGATTTTCCCACTAACACCATCCCAAAGGGGATGGTTGCTTTAGAACGAATCTTCGACTCGGACCCTCGGGCCCGTGAGAAGGTGTCATCCTCCTCTGAGGGAGGAAAGTTTGAAAAGGTTAACATCGGCCAGCCCGGTGAAGAAAAGATCATTCAAATTGGCACCTCCTGTTCCCCTGAGGAGAGGGAGAAGATTCTCGCGGTTCTCCAAGATTACATCGATGTGATCGCTTGGGGTTATGAAGACTTGAAAACATATGATACATCCATCATGACCCATACTATTCCCCTGAAACCCAATGCTAAGCCCTTCCGCCAAAAGCAAAGACCGGTCAACCCCCTAATAGAGCCTCTGATCTGTCAAGAGGTAGAAAAACTGCTGTCAGCCCGTATAATCTTCCCAATCTGGCACACTACATGGGTTGCCAACTTGGTTCCTGTCAGGAAGAAGAACGGCGAGATTCGCCTTTGCGTGAATTTTCAAAATTTGAACAAGGCATCTAAAAAGGATAATCACCCTCTCCCTTCATTGGATGAGGTGTTGCAGATAGTAAATGGATCCCAGATGATGTCCTTCTTGGATGGATATTCGGGATACAACCAGGTGATGGTCAAGTATGAAGATAGAGAGAAAATTGTATTTACCACCAAGTGGGGAACGTTTGCGTACAGAAGAATGCCCTTCAGTCTGATCAATGCAGGGGCTACATTTCAAAAGGCCATGGACATTGCGTTTGAGGGCCTCGTAAATCGGTGCATAATCATCTACATGGATGATTTGACTATCTTCTCCCGGGACAGGCGTGATCATCCCGCCCACCTCGCTCAAATTTGTGAGAGATGTCGCCGGTATGGAATATCCCTCAACCCCAAGAAGTTCATATTTGGGGTCACCGAGGGGAAGTTGCTCGGGCATATTGTCTCGGAGAAGGGTATATCCATAGACCCTGATAGAGTTGAAGCGTTGCTAAATTTACAAATGCCTGGTAGCAAGAAAGAAATGCAATATTTTTTTGGAAAGATCAACTCCATGCAAAGATTCATCACGAGATTCGCAGAAATAGTTAAACCACTCAATGAGATGATGAAGAAAGATACCAAGATTGAGTGGAGTCCTGAAGAAAAATGGGCATTCGCCCAGATCAAACAAACCATAACAGAGGCACTGGTCCTGGCTAGCCCAAACTACTCCCTTCTATTTTACATTTATTCATTTGCTTCACCGCATTTCGCTACGGCAGTGTTGACCCAAAAGGTTGAAGGGGAAGAACGACCAATAGCTTTCATGAGTTCCCCCTTCAGGAATGCCGAGGTCCAGTATTCACCACTAGAAAAATAGGCCTTTGCTCTAGTTCACGCCGTGAAGAAATTTCGGCATTATATTCTCCGGAGAAAAGTGCATGCTATCATCCTGGACCAGGCTGTCAAATCTCTGCTGATGCAAAGTGAATTGGGCGAGAGACTGGGGAAATGGATGGCCATCCTCCAGGAATATGACTTAGAAATGCAACCCATGAAAATAGTCTGGGGCCAAGGACTAAGTTGGGCGATGGCAGAAGAGACTCCCCACATAGAGTGCCAAACTTACACAGTGGATTCCATCACCCAAGACCCATGGTATACCGATTTGGTATACTTGTTATTACAAAACAAATGTCCAGAGGGGTTCCCTCCCCACAAACACCGCGCTCTGCGGATGAAAAGTGCCCACTTCATGATCAAAAACTCTGCGCTTTACCGCAGAAATTACGAGGGAGTGTACCTCTAGTGCATCGATAGAGACCAAGCTGTGAGAATAATCGATGAATTCCACAGACAGTTTGGAACCAAGCATGGCTCAGCCGACACCACTGCCCATCAGATCCTTCGTGCCGGGTACTATTGGCCCTGTATCTTCAAGGACATTTACACTCATGTTAGGAAATGCCATACTTGCCAAACCACAGTGCATCGTGAGTGTAACCCAGCCATGCCTCTTCAACCAGTCTACGAGGCTAGACCCTTCGCCCAATGGGCATTCAACTTCATCGGGGAGATCAACCCCAACTCGTCTGCCAATCACCGATACATCCTTACTGCTACTGATTACTGCACTCAGTGGTCTGAAGCTATACCTTGTAAAAACAATACGGTAGACATAGTTATCAAGTTCTTGGAAGAAAACATCGTCACACGGTTTGGAATGCCCTTCGCTTTAGTATGTGACAATGGTCTGGCATTTTCTTCAGCACAGCTACTTGAATGGACCTACAATCGGAAAGTCACACTGAAGTTCTCCAGCAACTATTATCCCCTGGGAAATGGCGTTGCTGAATCAATAAACAAAAACCTACTTGAAGTGATTAAACACCTACTAGAGTAGAATCCCCGGGATTGGCACCAAAAAATGAAATTCGCCCTCTAGGCGGATCGCATTCGTATTAAAGCTTCCCTGGGGACATCACCGTTCCATCTAGTTTATGGCCAGAACCCTGTATTCCTAGTCAATTTGCAGATCCCAGTATTACAGTTTATGCAGGAATTCAACAACAGGGACAACATCGTGGAGGTTCAGCTCTTAAACCTGGTGCGGATGGAGGAACAAAGAGACACAGCCCTTGAACATTTCACGCGTCATCAAGCGGTGGTAAAATGATTGTTTGATAAAAGATCCCAATACAAGGCTTTTCAGATTTTGGATCTGGTCCTGTTGTGGGACAAGGCCCGGGAGAAGAAGGGAAAGCATACCAAATTCCAACGGCTCTGGCTCGGACCATACTTGATCTCAAAAATCTGTGGGGCTAACACTTACCACCTTAACACCTTGACTGGGGAACCTGTCACATTGCCCGTTAATGGACAGTTTCTCAAACACTATTTCAAGTAAGGTAAGTTCGTCCTAAGTTGTATTATATGTAAAGTCTTCCGCTTGTAAATATCTCTTCCGGGTGTCTCGTTGCGAGGCGCCCTGCCTTGTAAGTAGCCTTGTCGGTTGTCCTCCGGGACGGCCCTCTTTTCCTGTCTTGGTTTTCATTTTCGGTTTTCTTTCGGTCCCGGTGTTTTGTTCCGTCTTGCAGGAATTGGAATGCTTTGCATAACGTTAGCCTCTGGTACAATGTCTACGGCATGGTGAAATTTAGAATCTATCTTTAGCACGGTGGAATTGATCTGATCTCTGGGGTTGTTTCACGGGTTATGGCACATTTTGAGCAATCTCCATTGGGTGTTGTCTCCGGGAGTCTGACAATCAGTGAACAAAATAATAATACAAGGAACAAGTAATCGGACATACCGAGGGTAGATTGGCTATACTGATTGGCTGACCCAGGTCTGAAACTTTAAAGAATTCTTCCTGGGACCGGAGCTTTATCCCCTCTTCGAATATCTAAAAGCATGTGGATAGGTGAAAGGAGTACCGCCATTAAAATTAGCTAAGCTTAAGCTTAATGGTGAAAGAAGTACCACCTTCCCCACCCAGAAACAAGTAAAATAACAAGAAGAAAAGAGGGATAAAACTCCGGTCTCCGGGGGAAATGAGCAAATTGATGACTGGTTTGATGTGATTAGTACCCCTTCTCTATTCCTCCCAAAGGTCATCGGCTTGATTTCCTTCTTAAGCACACACAACACCACTGATGAAGGACTACGGACTGACCCCTGCATGGTTGGATTCTCTCGGATATGTTGCTCTTTGCCTGTCAGACGCTTCAGGAAGCGGCTTGTTCCAGTTTTGCTAACCAGAGATTCTTTAGTTCTCAAATGCGCTGAGGCATTTGTCCCAGATAGTCACCATTTGTTATGCCCTGCATCCCCGTCCCTACATTTTGTGTACAAAATGTTGGGCCCCCCTTTTTTTTTTTTGCTTTTGTTTGCTTTTGCTTTCTTTCCCTTCTTATTTTTCTTTCTTCGGGGTTTTCTTCCCCAGCGTTGCATCTTGTTTGTTTGCTTTCCATCTCCCAGACTCCGGTCCCGGAGGTCACCTTTTTTGTTGGGAACCGGATTCCAGACTCTGGGATTCTTCGTCGTGATGTTCTTAGGGATATTATCTCGAGGGATCCCTGGGCCCGGAGTCCAGAGGTTTTGCTTGTCCAGAGATCGCCGGAAGGAGGAGGATTACCTTTTTACCACGGGTATAAATAGAAATTGCCTGTCACTTTCATATTTACCATGATTAAAACTTTCAAGCACTTAGAGCGAATCAAAGAGCGATTTCAAAGCAATTAACAGAGCATTTGCAAGAAACTTATGGTAATTAGCGCTTAACGATTTTCAGTCATTCTCAGGCAAGTGCAAGTGCTCTGTGGTGGTGATTCTGACCGATTGACAACTCAAGCTGTTGTAGAGCTCCCGTGATAACCCTGGTTTTTCCTCCGCCTTCTGCGTTCTCAGGTTGGTGATCCTATTTTCCAGCTCTCTGGCTTTTCTTTGGTTTTGTTCAGTTTTCGTTTGTCTGGCTTCATTTTGTTTCTGTCTCGTCTGGTTCATTCTATTCCTGGTTTTGCCACCCGTTGGTGGGCCAGCTCTGCCAGAGGGTTGTCCACCCTCTATGCAGAAGTGGTCTATTTGTAAATAGTGTAGATAAGTTGTATATATCTATTTCTGTCGTGTCTGGTTTTCCTGCAGGCGTCGTCCCGCGTTGTATATCTATGTATATATGTATAATAGTTGTATAAAACTCTTGTATATCTCCTTGTTTCTTTGTATATACCCCTCGGCTCTATGTATATCCTTCCATGTGGCTTTCAAGCTGATCGGGCCACCTCTGCTTCTGGTTTTCCGCCCTCAAACTTGCTTCAAGGCCAGAAAACCACCTGTTTGAAACTCAGCTCTCAGTCGGTTTCAGACAGGCAGTTTTCTCTCTCCTCCATGAAGTCTGTCAGAACCTCATTTACGTCCCACACGCGCAATCAATTCTAGCCAAGTAGCTTTCCCTTTTTGTGCGTTAAGACAGTTGGCTCCGCCGTCATCACCATAACTTCCATTTAATACCTACGCACGTGGCGCCCACGTGGGCCTGATGACTTGGCTTTTCACATATTTTTGCCAACGGTCATTTCTCTGGGTTTTGGGTCTCCTACCACCATCCATCCCGCATCTTTGCTAAGTGTGATAAAATTCCCCAGACCCGGATGTTTAAAAGAGTTAAGTTTAAGATGTGTTTTGCTTTTCGGGTATTTTTGCGCGTAACTAACTTTTCAGGAAAAGCAAACACCACAGTGGTAAGATCTCCGGACCCCAGAGTAACTATTTTATTTTGATAAACATGTTCTGACGGTCGCTTTGTCTCGTAGATTCCCAGACTTTATCTTCCAAACATGTCTGAAGCATCCGCATCATCTCCTCCCGGAAGTCCAGAATTACCAACCACAACAAAAACCAGGGCAGCAGCAAAGTCAAAGATGGAGAAAGCCCTGGAAAAGCTTCCCCTCACCATGAAGTTTGTACAAGATAATGTCATTGTAGGCTCAAAGATTGAGTCCAAGGTAAAACTGATGACCGACGCAAATGTTGAAACTTGGGCAGAAATGCAGGCCCTGGTAAAGATAATGCACATCTAGCGACAGGCTGGAGACAAACTCGCAATCAACGTCGGGGGTTCCAGAATCCTCCAGGCAGCTTGCTTCCCATGCTCCGTGCAATCTCCGGAGCTTATCTTAACACTGGCTGCCCACTTCAACTCTTCTGTCTGGTCCATCATGCTCGCAGCTGCAGAACCCACAGGGTACCCCACTCCACTGGTGTCCCTCGACCCAGTCACATTCCAGGCAGGCCTGGATATCCCACAATTTGATAGGGCCACGGTGGTTACAAGGACTGACACCTTGAAACAGTTTACACAACTGGAGGATGCTTCCTGGGTGTACATGAATAACCACTAGCTTAAGGCCCCAAAAAGAGACCCAAAGAGAATGAAGATAGAAATCCCCCGCTCTGAATTCAAGGAGAGCATCCAAATGGGGATAATAGCATTAGCCCGAGTATTTGGGCAGCCCTCCACCCAGGATTTTGCCAAATAGATGTACTATTTTCTCCTCGACATCTCCACCAAGGGAGAATTTTTCGACTGGGCGACAATAATCTCCAACCATGTCGACTCCCAGTTCCTCCAAGCAGATAGGAAGAAGAAGTTCTATATGTCTTCTTACATTTTCTGGGCCCTAACACAACAAAGGCCCCACTCCAACGGCCTACTTACAGATGGCGTTCTCGGGATTGGCCCAGGACAAAAGGCACCGTGGGACCATTTCCCACAGATTCAATGGGAGGCCAGCTTCCCCAGTTTTTGCCGGGTAAGTGATTCGTTCGTTTACTACCACCTGCTAACACCCACCCGGGACGCAGGATACCGCCTATCCACTGAGGCGATGAAACTAGTTAGTAGTTATGGGCACTACTATATCCAGTTCTAGCAGCATACATACATTAGGGTCGTTGGCTTCTCCGGGAAACCCTACTTGTTGCCCAAGCATTGCGGGGACAAGATCGTGCTGCTGGAATATTGCCGACAAATGATGGAATTGCACACCTTCTTTGCCCTCAAGAAGGTCCCCAATGTCTCGTTCCCAATCACCTGTGGGAACTACACCTGCAGTCTGGCCGCCGCGAAGGAGGCAGACAAAGAGATAAAAGGTTATAACTTGCAGGAATTCTATCTGGCACGGAGGAACTTTGATCCGCATGGGAAAATAGCAACGGCAATGCCCCGGGCTTCTGAGCCCCATCAAATACACATGGAGGATTTCTGGGCTGATTGCCAAGATGATGTGGATGTGCGGAGCAGGAACTATATCAGAATGACAGCCAGAATGATGCAAGAACTGAAGCTTTGGAGATTCCCTCTGGGCTTCTCTGATGCCGCACCCACCATAGATCCCCAGTACAAAGAAAAGGGGATCGATAAAATGGCACTGCCGGCAATGGATTGGGCTGCCCAGGAGGGGCCCACGATTAAGGACTTCACTCGAGAGGTGGTCGAGCGAAGTCACGTCTATTTCAAAAGGGTGTGCACCGGGAGCATGCATCAAGCCCCCCGACTGGCACCAAAATTAGCACCACAGCCGGTACCTAGATTGACCCCGGGGGCCGGGACTTCTTCACAAGGCGCAGACAAAGGAAAGGGAATAGCTACAACCCCCTCCGCGCAAGAAGTCCTGATACAAGAACATATCAAGCAGTCTGTGGTAGCCTCCCAGCAGATGAGGGAACAGTTAATAACGAGCCTGGCCACTCCCCCGCTCATGGCCGGACCAATTCATCCCCCTTCCTCCCCATCGTTGGCAGCCCTAATGGTCAAGGCAACGGGGGTGGATCCCATGGAAGCATCGGCAATAGCCGATGCGGGGCCACCATTGGTTACCCAGAGGAAGAGGAAGCACATCAAACAGGTCAAGGTGGAGCTGGTACCGGCACCCACGACATCCCTCCCCCAGGAAATAGAGATCCTTTCTTAACCGAGTGCACACTAAATAGTGTTGCTAAAGCTATTAAAAGAGTAGACCTTAACCAGTCTCTACATGTTACTCCTAATAGGGTAAGATCATCAGAAGTGATCAAACTTGTAAGCCTTAACCGACCCCTTCCATTTTGCAGATAGTGAATTTTTGTGGGTTTCATCCCCACCGCATTTTTTACCTTCTAATAGGGGTTTTCTGTGTTACCAAATCTTGTGTCATGTGTCATTACATTTCATGAATGTTTCTATGAATGTTTAAATGCAAATTATGTTTATGAATTGATATTACATGCATAAAGATAGAATAACATATATGGTCGGTAATACAAGCAATTGATTACATAAAGGATAAAGGTTAATTTACAAAAAGTTATAAGGGTATTGATTCACCCCTCCCCTCTTAGTACACACCATTCCCTTATTTCCAACACCTCATGATGTATATAGGGCGTAGGCCCATTAAAAATATGGAGTCACACACATGACATCCATCATGCCTCGGCATAGAGGGTGAAAACAAGGGATTTCTCCTCGAACTTCTCGCACAGAGAAGAACTCGTTGAGCAGATATCAATATGTTGATCATCCAAGATTGCTTATGATGAAATGTTAGACTCCCTCTGAGTCTGATATGAATATTATTATCTCCTCATCCAAAGTTACCTCTGAAGAGTCAGACTTCCTCTTAAAACAATTTCTTGTGTTTCTGTCTGAAGGTATGTTAGACAAAGATTAAAAATAGCTTATAAACTAAATTATCTCATACGTAAATACCAAAGATAGAAGAATACCATATTTTACTAGCCAATATTATAGCATAAATTTCAAACTCAATAATTCACTTGCATTAATAAAACATGAAATACTTATCTTAAGTTTCAAATATTTCCTTTTTTAAGGTGAGCCCCATATAGGAAATATCAACTCATAAAAATTTGAAGTTGTTTGTGGCGAACACGTTGCAGGAGATGGTAATGTTGTTCGTGCTAGCCTTGTCGACGACCTTCATACAAAGCGAAAGCCTAGAGTGGACGATCACCATTTTCTCACTCTCCACTAAGGATGGTTCAAATATAAATGTAACATTGGTTATTATTCCCCCCACAATGTACAATTCCAACTCTTATATCATTGAACAATACTCATGTCTTCTTGTGAAATGACTTGATTTCTCCAGGAGAGGTGACACTCTATAATTAATTCTTTCTTTCTAGAAAGAGACACACTTCCTTGAATACATTCTTCTTTGTTAATGCTTGACCATGATCGTAACAAATTAATATATCTCTTTAATGAAAGCTGCTTTCATGAATTTCACATAGACCCGTACAAAACCCACCATAACGTTTGCACCTCACACTTTCTCTCCAATCGCTCTGGTGATATTCTTCAAATTTTGATTTTCACCAACATATCCAAAATTCAACAAAATCCAGCAGTGGATTTGTGAGATATGGTCCCTATACTGAGACTGAATTTTCTAAGACAGTCACACATTCACCATCAACAAACTACTCTCTTACATTTGCAGTCTGGCTCCGATACCATGTTAAGTTATAGGATAGCTTCAAATGTAATAGCACTCTCTGTTGTATGTGTTTTTCAAATGCAACAATCTCTCTTTTATTTATATTGGGAATAAGGCTAGGAGAGACATGTCCCTTCATGGGACATGTCTATTCATTATTATTTATAAGAAAGGACATGCATCTTCAGATTAATTATAATTTAATCAATCTTATAATGTTTCATCAATCAATTATTAATTAATAATAATTTAATAATTTAATATTGAATATTAAATTTCATATGATTAATAATAATATAACATATATAATATATTATTATTAATCAATATATATTATATGTATTCTAATGATCATTTGACTGAAGCTACAAACATTAACAAATACTATTGAATTGATGATGATTGGTTGGTAGCGATAACATCGATGAGCTTGGACAATGCTATCAAAGGGATGATGAAAAGATACAAAGAATTGATGAGCTTGGAGAATTCCCCTAGAATGATGAAATAAGGCATCGATGAACTTTGACAATGCCTTGGACAAGATTGATGATGATAGCATCGATGAACTTTGACAACACTATTGAAGGAGGATTGAAAACAGATGAGGCTTTGATGAACTTTGACAATGCCCTAGAATGATATAAATGAGTTTGAAATGATCTTGGATTGATTTAGGAAGATTAGTAATGATCAGGATCAATTAGGATTGGTTTAGGAAGATGATCAATTTAGCCAAAATGAGAGAAATGTTAGTAATTAATGACATGGAAGAATGACACAATATTAGTGAATACAAGACATGTTAAAAAGTAGAAACATAGGTGTGAACTATTTTTGGGTGTCTACACCTACATAACCTCAAAAGAAATAAATAATATATTTAAAATACAAATAATATCACCCAATAATTGGAATGTAAAAAATATAGTAGAACATTTAAAACATTAATTGCTGGCAGATGAAGCATCTAATTTGAGTTTTCTTTATGACTTAGTTGATCGGTTTAAAAAATATCTCGAGAATTAAGAATATATTCTACCCAATTTTGCTTGAGACTCTACAAGTGGGAGTTACCATGGACATTTTGAATCATTTTGTGCATTTCCTATTGCTTATCGTTCTTATTTTGATATTTTACATTGGAAAATCTTGTAAGTACATTTTTTTAATGTATGTCTACTAGTATTGCAATGCCAATTCTTAACCCTTGGAAGTATGATTTTAAGGCCCAACATGATGGGAAGAAGAACATTTATAAAATCACCAAGGATGGTGTGAACTATACTATGAGTCCCTTACATGCTAGTGCGGGAGATAAGAAAAAAGGATCAGGAATTTTGCTAGTAGGAGAGACGTAAATTTTGCAAACCTTGAAGGAGGAGAACTAGGGTTTGTTTTGGTGTTGAATTCCAAGGGCACATCGGGATGGTCTAGTATCAAGGAGGAGAATATTCCTAAATAAGTGCAGGAGATATTACATAAGTTTGAAGGGGTTGTGGTGGAGGACATTCCCAACTCTCTGACACCTATCAGATATGTAATTCACCATATTGAATTCATTCCTGGAGCCACTTTACCCAACAAAGAAGCATATAAGATGACTCCGTCTCAGAATGCAAATATTGCCAAGCAAGTACAGGAACTACTAGATAAAGGGGTTGATAAGGAAAAGTCTTATCCCTTGTGTAGTACCTACTGTCATTGCAACTAAGAAGGATGGTACATGGAGGATTTGTATGGATTCAAGGGCCATCAACAAAATAACAATTAGGTAGATTCCCTATGCCAAAGATTGGAGATTTAATGGATTGTTTAGGAGGGTCCTATTTCTCCAAGGTGGACTTGAAAAGTGGATATTACCATATAAGGATAACGGAAGGAGATGAGTGGAAAATGGATTTCAAGACCAATGAGGGTTGGTATGAATGGATGGATATACCCTTTGGGCTATCCAATTATCCAAGCACTTTCATGTGCTTGATGAATGAAGTGCTTAATCACTTTATTGGAAGGTTTGTTGTAGTATATTTAGATGACATCCTCATATTCAATAAAACAAAAGAGGAGCATCTAAAGCATTTGGATATAGTTTTGGAGACATTGCATATGGAGAAAATTTTGATCAATCTAGACAAATGTGATTTCATGAAGCAAGAGTTGATTTATTTTGGTTTTTCTATCTCTAAGGGAAGCCTCAAAATAGATCCATCAAAGGTGGAAGCCATAGTTTGGCCTACTCCAAGTTCAATAGAAGAAGTTAGGAGTTTTCATGGCTTATCTAACTTCTATAGAAAGTTCATCAAGAAATTTTACATATGTGCACCAATGTTGGAGACAATCAAAGGAGGAAAAAAGTGCAGATTTTCTTGGACAAAGGCAAAAAAAAATTTTGGAAATCTTGAAGGTAAAGGTATCTCAACAACCTGTTCTAATTTTACCAGAATTTAATAAAATGTTTACCATAGAGTGTAATGCAGGTAATATGGCTATAGGGGCATTGCTAAGTTAGGAAGGAAGACCAGTAGCCTTCTTTAGTGACAAACTAAATGAAGCAAAGATGAAATACTCCTCTTATGATCTTGAATTATATGCACTAGTCCAGGCACTCAAAAAGTGGAGACATTAGCTACTGTACAAAGAGTTCATTATGTATACTGATAATCAAGCTTTAATTTTCCAAAACAGTTAGGAAAAATTGAGTCGCAAACATATGAAGTGGGTAGAGTCCATTCAAGCATATACATTCACAATTAAGCATAAAAAGGGTCAAGCCAACAAAGTGGATGATGTAGGAGAGTCTTAATATTATAGGAGATACAATTACAGAGTGTGGGTGTGGATCCTCTCAAAGCCATGTACAAAGAAGATGAAGACTTCAATAAAATCTACAAGGTATGCTCTAATTTGTCTGATAACTATCACGTTGAATTTTCTGATTATATGATCCAAGATGGATTGTTGTTTAAAGGGAGTTGGTTGTGTATCCCTAAATGTTCTATGAGGGATAATATTGTTAAGAAGAAACATTGTGGGAGTTTGAGTGGGCACTTTGGTCTTGATAAGACCTTATAACATGTGAAAAGGTAGTATTACTGGCCTAGGATGTAGTCTCATATCAGAAATTTTGTGGAGACATGTGTGGTATGTCAAAGGGTCAAAGGAGTGTCAACTAATGCAGGACTTTACCAACTATTTCCCATCCCAAATAGACCATGGTAAAGAATATGCATGGAATTTTTAATGGGATTACCCCGGACACAAAAGGGCTATGACAATGTGTTTTTTGTGGTAGATATGTTTACCAAAATGGCTCACTTTCTACCTTGTAAAAGCACCAATGATGTTTCACATATTGCAGGGATCTTCTTTAAAGAAGTGGTAAGGATTCATCACAAGTGATGCATTTTGGAGTGTTATGGGACAATTGAGGGTTGTCATTTATGGAAACACATCTGATATGATGACCGCTTGGAGTTGTTTATAGATTTGGAGATGCAGATAGAAAAATGACTTAATACGTAATCAGTAAGACAGAGTATAGCAGTATAGTTTTGGACAGCGAATATAATATATGATGTTTGATGACATGTGAGCTTAGAGGAAGACATTTTGGAATTTTGTATGAACTTTAGTTTAGTTCTCTTGAGTTTTGGTATTGATCACAGTGAGTTACAGTGTTTTGAAGTCATGCAAAGACAGAATAACAAAGATACAGGGCAGATGAACAGTCGCGATGATTAAGGAAGTATGAGATGGAATCCAAACGTGCTAAGTTGGATTGAGAATTTGGATTACCTATGATTTGGTAGTATAAGGTCGCCGACTTTGCATTTACTCTTTGCATAAGTATTGATTGTATTTTTTAATGTAATAGAGAGCTAACTAAATGATGTAACACACACAGATATATATATATATATATCTATGTGTGTGTGTGTGTGTGTGAAGAGATTTTTATTAAGCAAAGAATGATGACGATGTGAAAGAAAAAGAGGCAGTGAAGAGATGATGGAATGCATATCAGATAGATACAAGCTATAACAGGAACTATCTAAGCATAGTTGATGCTTGTAATGTTCATTTCTATATTGTAACAAAACTATTTTTGATTGTAAGAGTTGTATGCTTAGTGTACCTTTAACAAGGTTTTGTATTCCCCTAACAGGGAAACGTGCTAATGTAATACTCAGCTCCTAACAGGGCTAGGTCTCCTAACAGGGACACTATACTTTTAGTACATATTTATGGGTGTCATCCCACTCGGGGTTTTCCCTTGGCTAGGGTTTCCTTGACAAGAATTCATGGTGTTATGAGTTATGTGTTATGTGCTTATGTTATTTTCATTTCAGTAATTGTATGGTTAAGTTGGAATTTATTAAGTTCATGTTTAAAGTGTTGTAATACTGATTCACCCCCTCTCAGTATTACTTAATCCTAATAATTGGTATCAGATTTGTTGGCCCTTGGAGAGAAAGTTTAACAACTTAAGGGAGATCAAGATGGATTTTGAAGTTTTGGAGGAAAACTTTGAAGCAACACTTGAAGACCTTGACAAAGCAAAATCAAAGAATGGTGACTTGAGATTCAAATTAAGAAGAGCTGAGGGATTCATTAAGAAACTAAAAGATTAGCTTGAAATTTCTAGAAGTCAAAGATAGGATCTTATAATGGTTCAGATAAAACAGGATTCAGACAATGATACTTCATATCAGATAAAACAACTTGAATAAGAGAATGATACTTTAAAACTTAATCATGAAACGATGGCTAAAGAGATTCGACAAGAAAAGGATGCTAAAAATGCAACTGAAGAAGCTTTGAAGGATGCTAATATTATGATGGGATAAATGAAGACTGAACTTGATCACTACAAGAGAAAGTATATGGAATTAGAGAAATATAATCATATCATAAAAGGTGAACTTGTTGAGGCAAAGAAACATATTGAGAGACTTCACATGAGCAGTGATTTGATTGATGAACAAAGAGAAAGACAGAAACCTAAAGGAGACATGACTGGTGTTGGCTTCAATGAAGATGAATGTTCCAAGAATCAAGAAGAAAAATCTGATGTGAATATTGATGGAGAAAAACCTACTCTTGAAGAACCTAAAAAATAGATTAGACCTTTCAGAGGTAGATTTTTTGGATGTGACATAGTTGGACACATGAAGAGAGATTGCAGAGGTAAAGCCCCTTTCAAATCTTTTTCTGGTTATTGTTTTAATTTTTATTCATATGGGCACAGGAAAGTAGAATGCAGGAAACCTGATCAATCTAGACTCAAACAAGATAACATTAGGGAAAAGACAGCGGCTAAAACCACATGTTACAAATGTAATAACCTTGGGCACATCGCAAGGTATTGTAAGTTGCATGTAAATCAGAATAGATCACCTCCTATATGCTAAAAATGTAACAATCCAGGGCATATAGCAAAGTTTTTTAGGTATAATAGAGTGGAAAATAGAAGAGTACCACCTCCTATGGATACAAAGAAGAATGACAGTGATACTGGTAAGAGTCTTATAGAGTACAGAAGTGAATTTAATAGTTGTTTCAAGAAAGTAGAAGATAACAACAGCAATAAGGTATGGAAGGTAAAGGATTCAAGTGAGGAAAAGGTTTAGGGAGAATCAGTAGATGCTACTAAGTCTTCACCTAATGCTAACATTTCTACATCAACCTAAATGGCCAAGCGTGGCCTTAGGGGGAGCATTGGAAGACTAAATCAGAAATATATCTAGCCCCTAAATTTGTGAAGTAAGCTCTTGCGATCTTAAGGAGAGCATGTAGAAATTTTTTGGAATATATATCTGAGATCGCATAGTTTGAAAAGCCTATATCCGATGATTGCCAGATTATTATTTGACTGGTTTATGTGCAGAAATAAGTTCATTGGGATCTGTGTCATTTCTTCACTTAGCAAAGTATAAGGTGAATTGAAAGAACATAATTGAACATCATTTGCAGAGCAAATCCTAAGGATAATAGATTCTAGAGCATAAACAAAATTGGAGCAAGTGTGTTTAAGAATTTGCTCGAAGCGGGGTTTTTAAATAGTAAAATGTATTTATATCATTTGCGAAGCTTTGAAAATGGATACTCATATGATTTTTGATGTTGCAGAAAGACCTAGATACAAATTCAAGAAACACCCTTTCAAATCTACTAAGGATGACCCTGAAGGTGCATTTTCTCAAACACCCTACAGAGTTCTACATGTCGAAGATATTAGGGCATACATACATTGCAAGTATGAATCTCTGGGAGATGATGAGATTGCTACAAACATGGATGACATGATAGGTGATGATGGAAATATGAAGGATGGGTTTGCACATCTTAATAACCTGAGCATTATGAAGATAACCAAACTTCATGACTTTGACAAAGAAGAATGGATAAATATTATTTTGAGCAGAGTTCATGATTAGTTCATATGGCTTGGAGATCATCATGTGAAGATCTTCAATGACCTAATTCATGACATAATAGGATTGGACAATACTGGTGTAGTACCTATTGTAGAGAAGAACACTAAGATGGTAGAAACCCTAACACATTCATAGTGGGACAAGAGAGCAATGACAGTAAATGACATATTTCAACAATATGTAAGATTGGTTACTGTGATTTTAGGCTATAAACTTCATTATAGTAGTCGACCCAATTCAGTATCAGCAGGAGTAATTTTGATGGCCTGTAAGATGGTAAAATAAAAAATAAAGTATAACCTTTGTGAAGTCCTAACACAGCAATTTTTGGAGAATGTAAGGAAGATTGAGAAGGATAAGTCTAAATGATTTATATTTGGATCTTTTTTGATACATATGTACATTCACATTGTTCACAAATTTCCTGGCATGCACCCTAGAGCATGGAAAGACAACATACCTACTGGAATTCAAATATTTCAGAGTTATATGAAACAAAATAACACATTGGTAGATGGAGAATTATTTGCTATGATAAAAATGCTACAGAGAGAAATGAAGGCAAGGCAAATAATTCCTGAGGTAGTGGTAGAAAAATACAAGGACTCAATTTGTTTCATGGTTGAAACTGATTGTGTACGCTTTGAGACAGTTATACCAAGAATGAAATGGTGCTATCCACTAGGCTATGAGGTAAGTTCTAAAGTGTTAATCATGCAAGTAGAACATTTTTTAGCTTCAGAAGTTGATTCATCTGAGGAGAGATGGGGAACCTATGAGGATAAATCTGAAAATATTAGAGAATAGCATACTAGATCATCAAGGAAGAGAAAAATAGAAAATTTAGTAGATGACTTGGCAGCTAAGGTCAGAATAACCAAAGAGGAAATGAAAGAAGTGAGTAATAAGATGGTAGAGAGAACTGGATTGGAAAACACTACTACTACAGCCCTTCCACCTCCATAATTTGTACTGGTAGTTAGTCCACTTTCTACTCTGATAGATGTAAATACACCCCCACCACCATAAAAGACATCCTAGGAAGAGATAGCACAACTTGTACCTCAAACAAACACAAGGTCCACTATACTAGACTCACCTCCTAAGAAATAGAGGACAGAAGGAGAAGAGAAGAAAGTTGAAAAAGAGACCACCAATGTAAGACAACTATGGAAATCAGATATGAAAATGCTAGAGAAAAGAGTTATTGAGCAAGGGAAACTTGTTTCATTGGCTAAATACTATGATAGGTATGAGGCATTTGAAAAACTTCTGATTGAGGACATAGTGATTAATCATTTACTTGTTTTTAAGAAGAATTTGTTAGAGATTGCAGGCAGTGTACATAAGGATTTATATGAGAAACTAGAGATAAGAAAACAATTAGCATAGAAGGAAGATGAAGTAATTAGAGAACAAGCAATTGAAGGCATGTTGCATGTTGCATCTGTGAAAGAGATGGAAAGAATATTGAAGGAACTAAAACCTTTACTCAGAACAAAGACAAGATTAGTAAAGATAATGGGAAGAAATTACAATGAAGTAATTAAGGAGACACAGAGAGAAGTGGAGAAAATTTTGATGGGAACTGAAACTGAAGACATCTTGCCACCTAAGGCTCCTAAGCCCAAACCAATTAATATTGGCAAATCATCAAAGAAAGATGAAATATATGTTGATAAATAATTGAGCGAAGATGCTAGTTAGTATGTAAATACTGTGAAGCAACCAGATTCCTATGTTTCTGGTGTGCCTGTGTTATTGGACACTTTGCAGGATGTGAATGACCCCTTTGTGCAAGATACAACCTTTGAGGAAAGTAGTGATAAAGATATGACAGATAAAGAAACACAGAAGGAAAACATTTGTGAAATAAAGGAAGATACAGTGAATAAGGTTGAAGTGAAGTAGGAAACTGTGGCATCTGATTCTTCACCTTTATTGTTGGCAAGTGTAGTGTTGGCGAACAGATTTGTCTTCCTCTTTTTAAATGAAAATGGATAAAGACTCTATGTTTTTGAAGACAAATGATTCATCAACAGTTGGGTAAGCATGAGAAATTGCTTCCCTCTGAATTTCTAAGGTTCAGCTTCCTTGTAAGATGTTCAATGAATTATCAACATAAAAATAAATTCATACACCTTTAACTAGAAAGTGTAGAAGGAACACTCAAATACTCATGGGTATTGAGGTGATTTATAGAATTAATAGATGATTTAAAACAACCACGAAGTAAACTGAGATCTACTAACTATTTCTAAAACAGACAACCTGTGAAATAACTCAAGAAAGACAAACTATAAAGAAACTGAAAGTGACTGAATATAAACAACAGATATGCAGATTCAAATGTATCGATTCTCAAAGAAATCAAAACATTCCAGATTTTGATTCAAAGATCTAAACTATACCATGCATTTGTATATTCATATATTAATCGAATCAAATTCTGATCAAAAATTAGTCACCTACCGTTTTAGAAGTTTCTGAAGAAGCCTATATTAACTATCTATTTCTAAAAATGAGCTATCTATATTCTACCTTGATTTTCTCACCCTTTTTTAGTTCAAAGTTCTCATATTAATATTTTCATGTCTGAGAGAGCCTCCAGAAAAACCTGGCTTCTCAGACATCCAAAACAACTATTTAAAACCAGTTACATAACTTAAAATAGAGTTTCAAAACACGTTCCATTAAAAGCATAAAGCAAGGGAAATGATGTCCCAAAAACTACCAACTTCCTTCAGGCCCTTCTAACATGGCGGTCTGTATGAGCTTCCAGGATCGGAACACATTCATTAATTCCTAAGCTAACTGGGAGTGCAGGTTCTTTAGGCCTGTCAGCTTCCCCCGAGTCGCATTCTTTTCCCATCTTAACTCCCTGATTCTCTCCGTCAACTTTGGCAACTGACCTCTGTTCAACAGCAACATAGACTCCACATTTGCAATTCTAGTGAAATCCTGAATTGTAGGCATTTCATTTTCTTTCAGAGCATTCATGGTGTCTGTGAAGACTTTAACCATGGCATCTCCATCCCTATTACCTCCGTCAATTTGCAAAATGCTCGAGGTATTCACTATCTTGATGTCTTTAAGGGCATCCGCGTGCATATCCAGTACCTCCTTTTCTATTGCTTTTGCCTGAAAAATCATAGCTTTGAACATTGTGTTTTTCCATCTGAAGTTCTGCTTCAGGATGAACAGCATACAGGGATCTACCAATTTCATCAGATTCTCAACTAAGAACTGAGTCACACCATAGTTTTCTATTTCTTGAACCTGAATGACAATCGCTGTGCATTTTTCTTCCTCGATTTCCCAGCTTGGAACTAAAGTTTGAACCTCTCCAAGTAATGTTTCCCCATCTAAACAAGTAGATATAAATTCGCGGATGAAAGCACTCCCTTCAGTGATAACATTATTTACCCAAGAGTTCACGACCTCCATCAGAACCTTCCCCCATTGTATTTACTTCACTAGCTTTTGGATTTCAACTAAATTTGGATCAAAATCATGGGAAGATTGGTCCAATGGAAGAACTCCATCATCAACGAGTGAGGAAAGAAACTCAACCATGGTAGAAACCAGCTGTTTCAATTTACATTTCTCTCTTCCATGCTTTTGTGACTGCCCGAGCATATGATCGGCTGAGAATTTAAATATGTGATCCCTAGAATCCCTATTCAAAACTCCAAGTTCTATTTTCGTAATTTCAAAGTCTTCAGCTTTTGGTTCCTGAATTCCTTCTTTAGGCTTAAAAGTGGCTATTTCTACAGTCACTTTTCTAGTTGATGGATCGGTAGATAGCCTAGCATCACTTTTCACTCTTTTTGTTTTGGGGGTTCGGGTAGCATATTTAGTAACAATTTCCTTCACAGGAAGTGAAATGGGTTTGTAACTCTTCCTTTTATTCATCGATTCAGTGAGCCAAGGAGGGACTGAACCAGCGACTATCCAATTGTTGGGAGTTTTTGTAGGAGTATTCTCGGCCTAGGGTACCTCAGTATTCATGATAGAAATTTCTTGTTCCTTTACTTGTTGATCCGAAGAGAATGAAATGTCATCTTCATTAACCTCAACATCTAGATAGTCTAGTCCTAAAACTGCCATCTGAGAACGCTTCTCTGATCTTGTCCTCGGTCTCGATCTCAGTGCAGTCAGGTGCTTACTAGAAACTACCTTTTTCTTGGGAGATGTAATTTCACCTGCATTTGGAGCCACAGGAGATACATTAGATGAGGCATGTTTTACATTTATTAAGGCTGGTCTTGTGCTATGCTTTTCAAGAGGGGGTTCTCAGCTCCTTCCTTCTTCTTCTCTAGTAACCAGCCTTCTGTGACCTAGAAAATGGTTTGGGCCCTCAGCTTTATATCATCTTCTTCTCTCTGGTTCCAATCTATGCTCGGGGGAACTCTTGCGCCCACATTATCAGCCCCTAAACCTATGATTCTGGAACTATCCTCTTCCACATTCTTAATATCAAAATTCAACTGCAACATTTTGATTTGCGAAATTACAAGTCTTGAATGATCTTGCTTCTAGATTGCCTCCTCATCACCGAGATCTTCCCATAAGTCTTCCAGGTGTGAACTGGGTGAAGGATAATTACTTAGGCTTAGAACTTTCCTGACGAAGCCCTTATTATCAAAACCTCTTCTTAACTTATAAAATTGCAAGTGAAAGTTCAACAAGTTTCTGCCTATGACCGAAGCGTCCATCATATTGTTATAGGCTAAATTACCAATTTTAATTGGGAACATAGAAGGCCATTTTTCTTCTAGCAGAGCATTTTTGATAACCACAAACAATTGTCTGCAAACTTCTGCCAAAATAAAACAATCAAAAGCAAGCCTTGGAAGTCTGAGAGGTTCATCATCAAAGCCTCCGACCCGAATGTAAATGAAACATGAGAACTGAATATATAGGCTTCCATAGGTTTGAACCAATTTTTGAGCTTCCAATGAAACTCTTTGGTTTGGGACTCCTGCCAATTGTTGACATAAATTACCCAGGAAAACATCATGAACCTTCCTGTAATTTTCTAGAATTTTATCTTTCCTCAATACCGGATAGTACTCATAAATTAAAAGATCTTCATTCCAAGGAACGTGTTGAATGGAAGACAGATCCTGCGTGCATGCTAGGAAATATATAAAATAGGAAGACATAAATAATTCCTTCTTAATGGCCTAAGCCTATTTAAGTTGGTCCCTTAGAGAACTAGCAATTATTTTCACCCAATCAATATGTTGACCCCCTTCTAAGACTATTTCTATGAAATGAAAAATCCAATCCTCATACAGAAGAACTTGTTCTGAACCTTTAATTCAGTGGACCAACACTGTCACATCATGAATAAGAGGTTTCATATGATCCTTGGTGAACACTTTAGGTAAACGAGAGCCTCCTTTGTGATTGGTTTGAGTCCACTTCCTAGCCACATGACTCCATTTTTTATCTTCATTCTCTCTGTACTGAGCTAGATATTGGGTGGGTGTAAAGCTAACAAGAGATTCTTCTGGGATTTTGAAAATAGCCATAATAGTCTCCCTATTGACTGGCACAAGGGTTTGGCCTTCAGTGTTCAAAATGCACTTGGATTTAACATCATATCTATTAATACATTGTTGAAATAGTTCTGGGCATACAACTGATGGTGGGAACGTCACGGCTTCTAATAATCTGCTTGACAGAAACTCTAAACTATGGTCTTCTGCTGCACAGTTTGTGTAATCAACAACCATTCGTTCTACTGATATCCCTAACAGGTCTGTGTGTGAGATAATAGGAGCTTGGCACTGCATGTTTCTAACATTCCCGAAGAAATGTAAATTGGACCTCATCCCTTCTTCAGGAATAAACAAAACACAAACGCCCCCCCTCTTAAATCTATATATCAAACAGCAACAGGAAATGAGAAAAGGCTTCAAGAGCTACCTGTTTCACGCCGACTCTGAACAAACTCTTCTCCACAGCCAAGACTCCACAGAAAAATAGTAGGGAATAAAGACTTATAGAGCTATTTATATTTTCAAATTAATGCCCAGAAAGATCGACTTTAATGAGTATAAGTCAGGGACATTAATTTCAATGATGCAAGTTGTAATGACTCAGCAATAGGACATCCTTGAAATCTACCATCTTTAATGTCATCATTAACTATTCTCCAAGTGATATCTTATGCTCGTGCTAACGATCTCATCAAATGCCAACCAACAGTTTATTCAAAGTTCACTCCATGGCTCCCGTCAAATCAAAAATTGCCCTTCTTAAAAGCTTAACCATTAACATGCCGCCAGCTTATATCATGGGTCCCAACAATTGTCTTTTCACTGATGACTCTACTCGAAATCTATCTCTCAACCTCTTTGAACTACTTTGAACTGGGTTTCAAAGAGGTTCGAAGTGGTTCACCTCCACCAGGTGATATAGGCCAGGGCCCACCTGCAGAAAACAAACTTTAGTAGAGAAAATATTTATTGAACTACTTCGAACTACTTTGAACCGGAGTTCAAAGAGGTTCGAAGTGGTTCTGGTAAAGAATAGGCTTTGGAAAGGATCTGTCCAAGGAAGATCAGATTGGAACTTGACAAATTTGAAGGGCTTGAAGGGTTTCTGCAAGAAATGACTTTCAAGGGAACGCGTTAAAGAGCTTCAAAATGACAAACTCATAAGGGTCTTTGACACTTCAATAATGGTGACTCTAACTAACCTTAACATCAGCTCTAATTGGGGACTGCATATTTCTCAATGTACAGATAACTCTAGATAACTGGTTTCGAAGAAAGAGCTAACAAAGGGAAAGAAAAACAGACAACTACGATACACCAAAAAGGAAAGTAGGGGAAAAACTAGCTAATATATACATGGATATTGACTGAGGTACATCATTAGAGTTTGCATAACTTAAGGTCCTGCCCATTGTAGGTAAAAGGTAGATTCACACCATCTAGGTAAGACAATCGAAAAGCATTTGAACCAAGGGCTTGAAAAATAATGAATGGGCCCTTCCATAAGGACTCAAATTTCCCATGAGAACCTTTAGGAGCTCATCTCTTATCCCATAGAAGCACTTCATCTCCCTCCATAAAGTTACGAGGTCACACTCGCATATCAAAAATTTGCTTCACTTTCAACTGATGTTTTGTAATATGATCCACCAGATCTTTTCTCTCTTCTTCTAGCTTAGACAAATGCATGACACGTTTCTCCAGGGGATCTTTAAAATACTCATCTTCAATTATCTCTTGGAGCTTAGCCGAGGAGAGTTCCAAAGGAAGGGATACATGTGCCCCTATTCCATATACTAGTTTGAATGGAGCCATCGCAATTGCTCATTTCAAAGTAGTTTGATCTGCCCATAAGGCTTCATATAATTTTTTATGCCATTCGTGGGGGCTATCATCCATCAATTTTTTCATTATCGCCACCAGGTTCTTATTATTGGATTCCGCTTGACCGTTTCCTTGCAAAAAATATTCAGAAGAATGAGCTAAAGATATGCCATGTTCGTAGCAGAAGGTTGAAATCTCCTCTGAGGAAAAGTATGTGGCATTGTCTGCTACTATCTTAACTGGTACCCTGAACCTGACAAAAATATAATTTAAAAGAAACTCACACACCACCTGAGAGTTTGCTTTTTTAGTGGGAATTGCTTCCACCCACTTTGTAAAATAATCAGTGGTTGTGAGAATATAGACATGCCCAGAACTAGAAGGTGGGTTCAAAGGCCCCATGAAATCTATTCCCCATTGCTTGAATGGTTCATCAACAATTACAGGTTTAAGAGGTAGGGCGGCGAGATGAGGCCTCCCAGTGAAAAGTTGACATTTTTCACAATTGCAAACATATTGGTATGCATCCTTGAACATGCCAGGCCAGTAAAAGTGATTCCGAAGAATTTTAAATGTTGTTACTGTTGAAGTGTAGTGACCTCCGCAGGCTTCATCATGAAACACCTTCAACAATTCTTTTTGCTTCTCAATGTCCACACATCCGAGAAAGGTTCTGTCTATGCTCCTCTTGTATAGTATTCCCTGAGATATCACATATCGAATAGCTTTCAATTTCAAGTTACGCCTCTCTTTTGGGTTCAGGTGATCAGGAAATTCACCATAAGTAATAAAGTAGGCCATGTCAAAGAACCAAAGGTTGGTTAAACTGACTAGCAACGCCATGGGTACTTCAACAAATTTTTTAGACGGTTCACCATTCTCTGCTATCAATTTACATAAACCTTTTCCCCTTACTAAATTTGTCGGTTTGATTACTAGGTCATACTCTTGGATTTTTGCTATCCAAACTGCTCTGTTGTTCATACCAATCTCCTTTTGAGTCAAAATACTTTTCACTGCTATATCAGGTATAAAAACTGTACAATGGGAATGAAGTATATAGTATCTGAATTGTTTCACTACTTTTACTATGGCAAAGGCATGTTTTTCCATCTAGGAATACTTAAGCTCATGTCTTTTTAGTGGCGTGCTCATATAGGCTATGGGTGCTTCTTGTCCTTTTTCATCCTTTTGTGTTAGTATACCTGACAGAGTATGTTCGAAGGCGTAACAATAAATGATAAAGTCCCTTTTGAAATTGGGACTCTTTAATACAGGAGCTTGTGATACTGCATTTTTAATATCCTTGAAAGCTTGACACCCATTCTCACTCCACTTGAAAGGAAATTTTTCACTCATCATATCAATCATATTCTTAGTAATTTCTGAGAATTCAGGAACAAATGCTCGCAAAAAGTTTACCTGACTAAAGAAGGACTTCAATCCACTCTTGTTTGATCGCAGGTTGAGCTGTTGAATCGCCTTTACCCGCTCAAGGTCAATCCAGATCCCATCTTTTGAAATGATATGACCAAGTAGTTTACCTTCCTCCACGAAGAATGTTGAATTCTTGGGATTCAAAGAAATACTGTGAATTCTACATCTCAGGAGCACTGTCTCAAGATATTTTAAGTGTTGACTTCTCTCCTTCAAAAAGATAGTAAGGTCATCCAAGTATACCACAATAATTTTTTTCAGAGATCTTTGAAGGATGAATTCATTGCTCTCTGGAAAGTTGCACCCGCGTTAATTAGCCCAAAGGGCATGCGATTATATGCATAAGTTCCCCACAGGGTGATGACAGCCGTTTTGTGCTGATCACTTTTTGCCACACTGATTTGATTGTATTCGGAATAGCCATCTAGCATAGACATAACTTCAGATCTAGAAACAGCCTAAAGCACATGTTCCATCATAGGTAAGGTAGAGTTATCCTTTAGACTTGCTTGGTTTAGGTTACAGAAATCCACACAAATCCTGATTTTGCCATTCTTCTTTTTGATAGGGACTATATTGGCAATCCATGTTGAATGGTGGATAGGATAGATGATCTTTGCCTGTAACATTTTTTTTACCTCCTTTAAGATCGCTTCAAATACTTTCAGATTATAGTTCCTTAATTTTTGGCGGAATGGGGTTACACCAGGCTTTAAAGGGATTTGGTGTTCAAATTGACCTTCTCTGAAATTCTTCAAGTCTTCATATCCCCAAATGAAGACATCTTTGTATTTTATAAGTAACCTTTTCAAATTTTCTTTTTTAGACAAGGTACAAGTCGGCCCAATAGAAATCCATTTTGGATTATCTTGCTCTCCTATATCAATCTTGTCGTACTCTTTAGAATTATGCACATGAGATACATTTTCTTTAATGGTACTATCATCTTTCCTTTTGAACAAATGTTCAAGAGACACGAGGCCTTTGGGAATCTTATTTCCTTTCAACTGGATCACTCCATCACTATCTGCAACATCTTGGTAGACTTCTTTGCACTCGCTATTTGATCCTTAAAAATATATATCAGAAAAACCTGGGGCACATTCTAGGAAATCTCTAAGCTGAGAATCACTATCAAAGACTTGCCAAAACTTTACATTGTCAGGTACTCTAGGCCTGTAAATCATTTCAATTTGATATTTTTGAGTCTTAAAATCGGGGTGAGGCAATAAAAGTGAAGCTAATACTACCAAAGCATCTACTCTGGTATTCTGATTTCTTGGTATAAATTCTATGGAGAAGGCGTCAAAGAACTCCATCTCATCTCATACCAAATTTCTATAGTGTCTCAACTTCTCATTTTTGACAAAAAATTATCCTCTCACCTGTTTCACAATTAGCTCAGCATCACCTTTCGCAACCAACTTCTTTACTCCCCTCAGTTTTGCTTCTTCCAATCCCAACAGCAAGGCTTCATTTCTGTCGTATTATTAGTATTTTTGAAATATAATTTGAAAGCGAGATGAATACATTCTTTATCAGGAGGGAAAAGAACTGCCCCCACGCCCGAACCTGAATTGGAGCAACTACCATCAAACTCCATCTTCCAGATATCCTCTTCTTTCTGAGAAGAAGTTTCATCATTCCTTTCACGATCAGTCAGAACAACATAGTTGCCAAAATGACACTCCTCGTACAAAATTTGAGCTTTTGGATTATCTGAAGGCATCACGGTATACTTATTTTTGGGTTCAGGTTCAAGTTTCACTTTCATTTTACCAACTGGTATCATGGCCTCTGACCATTCCATCTTAATGTCCCCTCCTAAATCTTTACAAAAAGTTCTACTGAGCAGCATACCATAGCTTGCTGGGATATCTGCTACCAAAATAGTCAACTTCAGATGCTTGTCAGGATATGTAGCAAGAACAGCTTGGGCATCTTTGACCTGACCCCTTAGGGGAACTTCCTTCCCATCCATAGAATAGCAATGACCATAGGTTTTAGTTAGGTTGATACCTAGGGCTTTTGCGACTGGGGCGGGAATGACGTTATCTGATGCACCAGAATCAATGATGCAATTACTGAGTTTTTGGCCATTTAGAAGCAAGGAATGTAGAATGGATTGGGTTTCTTTTCTTCCATCTCACTTTCAACTATATTAACAGAGGGACAATCTTCTGGTGTTTGAGGAGTGTCTTGAGGCTTAAAGACAAGTGGTTCTTTGACTGTGGTGGTCTCACCTATGAGAGGCTTGTCTAATTGGGGGCTTGAACCTGACTCTCCTTTAACATATTTTACCAACATGTCCAATTCTTTAGGGTTCATTTTCAGGTATTCTACAGGAGAAATAGAGATTGTGGTACTTTTACAGAATTTGACAAAGTCAAAGGGAAAAGAAGGAGTTGGGTTACTTTTGGACAAGATCTTTATTTCGGGAGCTTTTGGATTTGCAGAAGTATCTCCATTTTTTATTTCTTTACGTTTAGCATCGGCAGCAATGGTTGAGCAGGGGATAAACTTTTGTGTCCTCTGATTTCTTGTTAGAATCACACAAGCAGGATCTTGTAAGGTTGCCAAAACACTTCCACCTCTGACAGAACCCGACTCATACTCCAGATAAAAGGAACTGGAGGGACCAACATCAGGTGAGTCTTTCTCTTCTCGAAACTCTTTGATGCCAATGGAATCTTTTGTAGCATTCATTTGAAGATACCTTAACCAATCAGGACAAGATTCTCCATCATGATCTATAGTTAGATGAAAGGAACACATTGTTTCTTTTGGTGCAGGTTCAATCTGTAATCTTGGTTGTGAAGCTATCAAAAGAGGAGTTTTTTCCTGAAGGTTGATTATATTGTCTTCGGCTGACATCTTGATAAGGAGATGGGTATAGAGAACTCGCCTTATTCTACTGCCTCTTGAGCATAGCCATATCGTTCATTAACTTCTGCACTAGAGGATCTGTCATTGTAGAGGAAGAGGTACTTCCTGAAGCCTGAACCTCCTGCTTCCATTTTCCTATTGTTATGAAAGTATCATCTAACTGGATAGCCTGTGTTTGGGCAGCGGCAAGTTAGCCACTCCATCTTTTAACAAGTGAAAGCTAATGTCAGGTGGGACAGTGTTTAAGAAGAAAATTTTCTTATTTTCATCACTTGGCACAGAATTTGCTGGTATTCTCTGTAAGATTCTATTAAACTTAGCTACAAACTCCCGCATGGACTCGTGCATTTCTTTCTTCATTTGATTGATCTAGAGCAACAATGACATCTCGTTATTGGGATTTTTGAATCTTGATTCAAAGGCAACTTTCATGTCATTCCAATCGATAATTGAGCCATTGGGTAAATGACTAAACCAATCGGCAGCAATGTCAACTAGGGTTTTGACAAAGAGTCTGACCGCTATTTCTTGAGTAGGAAAACTTAACACGCCACAAGCGGTATGAAAGGCACTGAGGTGATCATCAGTGGTTACTTTTCCATCCCCACTGAACTTGGGCAGAACTTGATTAGCACCTTTAGGTAAATCCCCAGGAGGATTAGCTCCTAAGTTTAGTGGGCCAATATTTTGACCCCAGGGTTGATTGGCAGCCATGTTAGGCAACTAAAAATTCAAAGGCTGGATATTGAGAACAGTAGGTACCACAGTGTCGGGTGTTACAATAGCTTGAAAAAGGGGTAGGACAACTGGGCTAGATGGAGGCGAAGATGGTCTGCTAAAAGTTATGGTTTTCTTCTTCTTGAAACTAAGATCAAATTTGAAACTAAGACTCCTCAGGGCTTCAAAATCTTTGTCAACCAATCCCCTACTCCTATCTCCTCTGGTGTATCTCTTTTCTGCCAGTTTAAGTATTCAGAATAGGCCTCAATTTCTCACTAGGACTTGTGCAAGCCTGTCTATTATGACTGCTTCACGAGCAATTGGTATACCCCTCAGTTGCTTAGTTATTTCTTCTTCCTCCTCAAGCACTTCTTGAACTTGATGAAACTGTTGGTTACTGTGTCTAAATCTCCACACTACTTCAGCAAGGCTTGAGATTATGTCTTCTTGTGTGTCTCCAAATCCTAGGTCAGGTTGAAGCATAGGAAACACGTCATTGTGAGGCAACACCATCTTGTAGCATTATAACGAATGGAGAATCTAATAGTTTATACTGGACTCTCCCCAATACAGTCGCCAAAAATCTATTGGCGAATAGATTTGTCTTCCTCTTTTTAAATGAAAATGGATAAAGACTCTATGTTTTTGAAGACAAATGATTCATCAATAGTTGGGTAAGCATGAGAAGTTTCTTCCCTCTAAATTTCTAAGGTTCAGCTTCCTTGTAAGATGTTCAATGAATTATCAACATAAAAATAAATTCATACACCTTTAACCAAAAAGTGTAGAAGGAACACTCAAATACTCATGGGTATTGAGGTGATTTACATAACTAACAGATGATTTAAAACAACCACGAAGTAAACTGAGATCTACTAACTATTTCTAAAACAGACAACCTATGAAATAACTCAAGAAAGAGGAAACTGAAAGTGACTGAATATAAACAACAGATGCGCAGATTCAAATGTACCAATTCTCAAAGAAATCAAAACATTCCAGATTTTGATTCAAAGATCTAAACCATACCATGCATCTATATATTCATATATTAATCAGATCAAATTCTGATCAATAATTAGTCACCAGCCATTTCAGAAGTTTCTGAAAAATCCTATATTAACTATCTATTTCTAAAAACAAGCTATCTATATTCTACCTTGATTTTCTAACCCTTTTTTAGTTCAAAGTTCCCATATTAATAGTTTCATGTCTGAGAGAGCCTCTAGAAAAAGATGTCTTCTCAGACATCCAAAATAACCGTTTAAAACCAATTACATAACTTAAAATAGAGTTTCAAAACATGCGCCATTAAAAGCATAAAGCAAGGGAAATGATATCCTGAAAACTACTGGCTTCCTTCAGGCCCTTCTAACGTGGCGGTCTATATGAGCTTCCAGGATTGAAACATGTTTTTTAATTACTGAGCTGGCTAGGAGTGTAGGTTCTTTAGGCCTGTCAGCTTCACCCGAGTCGCGTTCTTTTCCCATCTTAACTCCCTGATTCTCTCCGTCTGCTTTGGAAACTAACCTCTGTTCAACAGCAACATAGACTCCACATTTGCAATTCTGGTGAAATCCTGAACTGTAGGAATTTCATTTTCTTTGAGAGCATTCATGGTGTCTGCAAAGACTTTAACCATGGCATTTGCATCCCTGTTACCTCCGTAAATTTGCAAAATGCTTGAGGGATTCACTATCTTGATGTCTTTAAGAGCATCCGTGTGCATATTCAGTCGCTCCTTTTCTATTTCTTTTGCCTGAAAGATCGCAGCTTTGAACATTGTGTTTTTCCATCTGAAGTTCTGCTTCAGGATGAACAGCATACAGGGATCTACCAATTTCAACAAATTCTCAACTAAGAACTGAGTCACACCATAGTTTTCTATTTCTTGAACCTATATGAAAATCACTGCGCATTTTGCTTCCTCCATTTCCCAGCTTGGAACTAAGGTTTGAACCTCTCCAAGTAATGTTTCCCCATCTAAACAAGTAGATAGAAATTTGTGGATGAAAGCACTCCCTTCAGTGATAACATTATTTACCCAAGAGTTCACGACCTCCATCAGAACCTTCCCCCGTTGTATTTGCTTCACTAGCTTTTGGCTTTCAACTGAATTCGGATCAAAATCATGGGAAGACTGGGCCAATGGCAGAACTCCATCATCAGCGAGTGAGGAAAGAAACTCACCCATGGTAGAAACTAGCTTTTTCATTTTACGTTTCTCTCTTCCATCCTTTTGCGACTGCCCGAGCATATGATCGGCTAAGAATTTAAATATGTGATCCCTAGAATCCCTGTTCAGAACTCCAAGTTCCATTTTTGTAATTTCAAAGTCTTCGGCTTCTGGTTCCTAAATTCCTTCTTTAGGCTTAAAAGTGGCTATTTCTACAGTCACTTTTCCAGTTGATGGATCGGTAGATAGCCTAGCATCACTTTTCACTCTTTTTGTTTTGGGGGTTTGGGTAGCATATTTAGTAACAATTTCCTTCACAGGAAGTGAAATGGGTTTGTAAATCTTCCTTTTATTCACCGATTCAGTGAGCCAAGGAGGGACTGAACCAGTGACTATCCAATTTTTAGGAGTTTTTGCAGTACTATTCTCGGCCTGGGGTACCTCAGTATTCATGATAGAAATTTCTTGTCCCTTTACTTTTTGATCTGGAGAGAATGAAATATCATCTTCATTAACCTCAACATCCAGATAGTCGAGTCCTAAAGCTGCCATCTGAGAACGCTTCTTTGATCTTGTCCTCGGTCTCGATCTCGATGCAGTCGGGTGCCTGCTGGAAACTACCTTTTTCTTGGGAGACGTAATTTCACCTGCATTTGGAGCCACATGAGATACATTAGATGAGGCATGTTTTACATTTATTAAGGCTGGTCTTGTGCTTTGCTTTTCAAGATGGGGGTTCTCAGCTCCTTCCTTCTTCTTCTCTAGTAACCAACCTTCTGTGACCTCAAAAATGGTTCGGGCCCTCAGCTTTATATCATCTTCTTCTCTCCAGTTCCAATCTATGCTCGGGGGAACTCTTGTGTCCACATTGTCGGCCCCTGAACCTATGATTCCAGAACTATCCTCTTCCACATTCTTAATATCAAAATTCAACTGCAACATTTTGATATGAAAAATTACAAGTCTTGAATGATCTCACTTCCAGATTGCCTCCTCATCACCGAGATCTTCCCGTAAGTCTTCCAGGTGTGAACTGGGTGAAGGATAATTACTTAGGCTTAGAACTTACCTTGCAAAGCCCTTATTATCAAAACCTCTTCTTAACTTATAAAATTGCAAGTGAAAGTTCAACAAGTTGCTGCCTATGACCGAAGCGTCCATCATATTGTTACAGGCTAAATTACCAATTTTAACTGGGAACATAGAAGGCCATTTTTCTTCTGGCAGAGCATTTTTGATAGCCACAAACAATTGTCTACAAACTTCTGCCAAAATAAAACAATCAAAAGCAAACCTTGGAAGTCTGAGAGGTTCATCATCAAAGCCTCTGACCCGAATGTAAGTGAAACATGAGAACTGAATATACAGGCTTCCATAGGTTTGAACCAATTTTTGGGCTTCCAATGAAACTCTTTGGTTTGGGACTCTTGCCAATTGTTGACATAAATTACCCAGGAAAATATCATGAACCTTCCTGTAATTTTCCAAAATTTTATCTTTCCTCAATAACGGACAGTAAACATAAATTAAAAGATCTTCATTCCAAGGAACGTGTTGAATGGCAGATAGATCCTACGTGCACACTAGGTAATATATCAAATAAGAAGACATAAAGAATTCCTTCTTAATGGCCTAAGCCTGATTAAGTTGGTCCCTTAGAGAACTGGTGATGATTTCTGCCCAATCAATATGTTGACCCCCTTCTAAGACTATTTCTATGAAATGAAACATCCAATCCTCATAGAGAAGAACTTGTTCTGAACCTTTAATTCGGTGGAGCAACACTATCACATCATGAATAAGAGGTTTCATATGATCCTTAGTGGGCACTTTAGGTAAATGAGAGCCTCCTTTGTAATTTGTTTGAGTCCACTTCCTAGCCACATGACTCTGATTTTTATCTTCGTTCTCTCTGTACTGAGCTAGAGATTGGGTGGGTGTAAAGCTAACAAGAGATTCTTCTGGGATTTTGAAAATAGCCAAAATAGTCTCCCTATTGACTGGCACAAGGGTTTGGCCTTTAGCATTCAAAATGCACTTGGATTTAACATAATATCTATTAATACATTGCTGAACTAGTTTTGGGCATACAACTGATGGCGGGAATGTCGCGGCTTCTAATAATCCACTTGACAGAAACTCTAGACTATGGTCTTCCACTGCACGGTTTGCATAATCAATAGCCATTCTTTCTACTGATATCCCTAACAAGTCTGTGTTTGAGATAATAGGAGCTCAGCACTGCATGTTTCTAACATTCTCGAAGAAATGTAAACTGGACCTCATCCCTTCTTCAAGAATAAACAAAACACAAACGCCCCCTCTTGAATCAATATATCAAACAACAACCGGAAATGAGAAAAGGCTTCAGGAGCTACTTGTTTCATGCTGACTCTAGACAAACTCTTCTCCACAACCGAGACTCCACAGAAAAATAGTAGGGAATAAAGACTTACAGAGCTATTTATATTTTCAAATTAATGCCCAGAAAGACCGACTTTAATGAGTATAAGTCGGGGACATTAATTTCAATGATGCGAGCTGTAATGACTCAGCAATAGGACGTCCTCAAAATCTACCATCTTTAATGTCATCATTAACTATTCCCCAAGTGATATCTTATGCTTGTGCTAACGATCTCATCAAATGCCAACCAAAAGTTTATTCAAAGTTCACTCCATGGCTCCCGTCAAATCAAAAATTGCCCTTCTTAAAAGCTTAACCATTAACATGCCGCCAGCTTATGTCATGGGTCCCATCAATTGTCTTTTCACTGATGACTCTGCCTAAAATATGTCTCTGAACCTCTTCAAAATACTTTGAACTGGGGTTCAAAGAGGTTTGAAGTGGTTCACCTCCACCAGGTGATATGGACCAGGGCCCACCTACAGAAAATAGATGTTAGAAGAGAAAATATTTATTGAACTACTTCGAACTACTTTGAACCAGATTTCAAAGAGGTTTGAAGTGGTTCTGGTAAAGAACAGGCTTTGGAAAGGATCTGTCCAAGGAAGATCAGATTGGAACTTGACAAATTTGAAGGGCATATGCGCTTGAAGGGTTGCTACAAGGAACAAATTTCAAGGGAACGTGTTAAAGAGCTTCAAAATTAAAAACTCACAAGGGTCTTTGACACTTCAACAATGGCAACTCTAACTAACCCTAACATGTAGATAAGGCTTTGAGCATTGATGTTGAGAAAATGGATGTAGATGAGCTAATGAAGTTGTCCTACATTGCATTTGCTAAAGCTAAAGAAAGATCTTAGGAGAAAGGAGAGAAAAAAGATAAGGTAATGAAAATATCAGTTGACACTATGAAAAAACTACTTCCAGCACCTATTGTTTTTCAAGGAAAAGATGATGCAGAGAACTTGAACATGGCACTAGATGAATTTGACAGTCACTATGAGTCATTAGTGAAGATTGTTGAAGAGAAAGCTAAGAAGAGATATCTTGAGAATAAATTCAAGGAAGTGTGTAAGTCTATTTCTTGGGACTTGGGAATACTGAATAAGACTACATCTGAGGTAAAATGTTGTGTCACACAAGGAAGGAAGTTATACAGTTATTGTATCAACCCTATCAGACATATCAAAAATATTGAAGACATTGTAGCAAAGGACATATCAACTCTGGATAATTTTATGGACAGTTGTGAGACCTCCTCACAATCTGTATTGGAGATAGACGGAGAGGTATCTAAGATTTTGGACAAACTGGGAGTCCTTGATATAGAAAGAGGGGGAGTTACGACAAGATTTGGTTTGTTGAAGAGTCTAATCACTCCCAAGCTATCAATTCTTGAGGTTCATATCTCTGACATAGAGAAGATAGGATAGGCCCTTACAACACATATGCCTACTAATCTAAAGGCAGCAGAGACTTCTTCATTTGCACTGAACGGACTGAATCATGTGAGTTAGATTTTGGTGAAGACCTGGAAAAAGGAAGTGAAGATCTTGGAAAACTCTTTTCGAGATGTACAAAAGATGGTCTAAATTTTTTGGTAAGCAGTTGTATTCTAGATTTTTGTGCACATTTTCCATTGTTGTCAAAGGGGGAGAAGAGATGAAAAATGTATGTAGATGTATAGAATATATGGAGATATTTTTTTGTTGAGTATTAACACTTAGTCATTTTTCACTAAGTGTTGCCATCAGTACCAAAGGGAGAGGTTGTTGGAAATTGATGCATTTTGGAGTGCTATGGGACACTTGAGGGTTGTCATTTATGGCAACACATCTGATATGATGACCGCTTGGAGTTGTTTATAGTTTTGGAGATGCAGATAGCAAAATGACTTAGTACAATAATTAATAAGACAGAGTATAGCAGTATAGTTTTGGATAGCGAAGATAATATATGATGTTTGATGACATGTGATCTTAGAGGAAGATATTTTAGAATGTGTATGACCTTCGGTTAAGGTCGCTTGAGTTTTGGTATTGATCGCAGTGAGTTACAGTGTTTTGAAGTCATGCGAAGACAGAGTTACAAAGATACAAGGAAGATGAACAGTCGCGATGATTAAGGGAGTATGAGATGGAATCCAAATGTGCTAAGTTGGATTGAGAATGTGGATTACCTATGCTTTGGTAGTATAAGGTCATCGAGTTTGTATTTACTCTTTGCATAAGTATGTATCCTATTTTATAATGTAATAGAGAGATGATTGAATGATGTAACACACACACACACACACACATATATATATATATATATGAAGAGACTTTTATTAAGCAAAGAATGATGGGGATGTGAAAGAAAAAGAGGCAATGATGAGATAATGGAATGTATATCGGACAGATGTGAGCTATAATAGGAACTATCTAAGCATAGTTGATGCTTTTAATGTTCATTTCTGAGATTGTAACAGAACTATTTATGATTGTAAGAGTTTTATGCTTAGTGTACCTTTCACAAGGTTTTTTATTCCCCTAATAGGGAAATGTGTGATGCAAAGTGGGCAACTGGAAGCTTGTAAAAGGTCTCAACTACGACAAGGTACCCTAGATCACCCACTTTCAAAAGCCAAAATTCCTGACACTTATCACAAGTGTGGAAGGACTTGATTTAGGTTATCAAAAGCCCAAAACCCCAAGGGTAACCTAATCACTAGGTTTCATCAATCCTTCAACACCAACTACCAAGGTTGGTCTCACAAGCAAATGACCCTTAATCACAAGAATACCCCCAAAGTGACATATAGGACCAGGGGTGACCTATGCTCATAAGTATAGTCTATTTAGGTCCCTATTGAATAGTTCCAATGGTTCTTTCACTCAATTGCAATCCATGAGACATGGTTGCTTCGCAAACCCAAGACTATGCTTGTAGCCTTTTTCAGAAGGAATTTTGGTCTTAAGTGAGATTCTTCCACATGACCCTATGAACTGGTTGGGGATTCAGACACCCTTTATGGCCAAAGTCCTTGGACTCAAGCCCTAGAACCTAAAATTGAAAATAAGAAAGAATGACACACCAAATTGCTCCACCAATTAGCCCTAATTAGGCCTCCATTTACACTACAAGTGTCTTTTAGATGCATCCAATATCCAAAATGATGATTGGATCATGTGAGGGTTTGTGCAAATGGCTCTTCCTCTGACTTAGATATTTTGTTCAATCCCCAAACAAAAGTGATGACTGTTGTCCTAATTCTGGATAGGTGCATAAATGAGCATATACACCTAGGGCATCACTTTATGGCCATCTCCCTGCAACTTGAAGAACCTCTCTTGCAGAATATCAAAGAGAAAAATAAGAACAAGATTTCCACCAAGGGCCATCAAATTCCCATGGTGGAAAGTGGAAATAAACTTAATTCTTCTTAGAAACCCTGAATTAGGGCCTACAATTCAGGCAGTGAGTTGGTAAATTCTATAACTTGAAAACTACAATCGATGAAGGCATGAGACCAAAACCAAATGGAATTATATTTACAACACTAACCCTTGGTTTTAGACTCACATTCCCCTCTATCCATACCCAACCATACACGGTGCCTATTTCCTTCAGAATGCAAGAAAATGGTTACTTTTTATTGATTTTCAAATATCAAAGTACATCATCAGCCTACCACCTACCTGAAAGGGATATTGTAGGCACTCCCAATGGTTACATGAAAATTTTGAACTAACTTGACCGTTTGGGAGTTGGTTTTTGAAAAGTTGTTAAGTTTGCTCAAAAGTTGCTTGACAACTTTTGAGCAACTTTTACATTTTTTGTAATTTTGCAAATCTAGTGACCAAATTTGGTCAAGATGTTATTTAGGTGATCCCTAGTGGATCAAAACACTAAAAACTCAAAAATAACCTATTTCTAGGGTTTGGGATCATTAATGACTCATAGTAACCCAAGGGCTCATAATGTGCCAATCTTGGTAGTATGGCCTTACATGGTGATCCAGTGTCTAACCCTATGTCTAAATGTCACTAAAGGCCTCTTAGGAACTTGAAGGAACCCCTAGGGTCCATAGAAACATTTGGTTCAGTTTGGGTGCTCCTGCACCATACTCCCCATGAGATTTGAACTCAAGTTCCCACTTGACGCTAACTGATCAATAGTGGTTCCATGTTATCAGATCTGGTCCTCTGTCATCCAGGTAGCATCTATTGAAGGGAGGTCTTTCCATTTTACTAAGTACTGCATGTACTTGTTCTTCCTTGTTTGCTTAAAGACTTTGGTTTCCAAAATGGTGTCTAGTTCCACTTTCTTTCTTGGTGGGAGATCTGATGCATAGTCTCCAGCATCTTCAACTTATGATCCCTACACATTGACAATGTCTGCAACACACTTGTAAGGGGTGAGGTCTGCAATATTAAAAATGGGAGAAATCAATAAAGTAGGAGTCAAGGATATCTCATAAGCATTTTCACCCATCTTGGTGATGATTTTTTAAGGACCAATCTTTTTCATGTGCAACTTGGAATATCTGCCTTTAGGGAGTCTCTCCTTCCTTAGGTATGCCCATACCTTATCTCCAACTTTGAAGTGAACTTCTCTTCTCCTCTTATCTTCTTATGCTTTGTACTTCATAGTTGATTGTTGTAGTGATTCTTTTACCTCTATCTGCACTTTAGAGATTACTTTGGATAACTCCTCTCCTTGTGCACTCACTCTAAAATCATATGGTAACTCTACTAAATCCAATAGACATTTAGGATGAAGTCCATATAGTTTTTGAAATGGTGTCTTTCCAGTGGACCTATTCATGGAGTCATTGAATGCAAATTCTGCCTGAGGTAGGATCATGTCCCAACTGTGTGTATACTATTTGGTTAAGCATCTCAAGAGATTACCAAGTGATCTATTTACCACCTTCGTTTGCCCATCTATTTGAGGGTGGTATGCTGAACTATAAGTCA
>MU226758.1:447956-474595 GCA_018584345.1 Thuja plicata
ATTTTTTATTTTAGAGATATGAAGTACAATGATGAATATTATTCTAGTTAAACAAAAAAAAAATATTACTTGCATCTTATAGATATTTTATGTATTGTCCTCTCGGGTTGCCTGGCGGGGCGTTACACACTAGGTTTCACCAATCCTTCAACACCAACTACCAAGGTTGGTCTCACAAGCAAATGACCCTTAATCATAAGAATACCCCCAAAGTGACATATAGGACCAGGGGTGACCTATGCTCGTAGGTATGGTCTATTTAGGTCCCTATTGAATAGTTCCAATGGTTCTTTCACGCAATTGCAATCCATGAGACATGGTTGCTTCACAAACCCAAGACTATGCTTGTAGCCTTTTTTCTGAAGGAATTTTGGTCTTAAGTGAGATTCTTCCACATGACCCTATGAACTGGTTGGGGATTCAGACACCCTTTATGGCCAAAGACCTTGGACTCAAGCCCTAGAACCTGAAATAGAAAAGGAGACAGAATGACACACCAAATTCTTCCACCAATTAGCCCTAATTAGGCCTCCATTTACACTACAAGTGTCTTTTAGATGCATCCAATGTCCAAAATTGTGATTGGATCATGTGAGGGTGTGTACAAATGGCTCTTCCTCTGACTTAGAGCTTCTGGTCAATCCCCAAACAAAAGTTATGACTGCTTTCCTAATTCTGGATAGGTGCATACATGAGCATATACACCTAGGGCATCACTTTATGGCCATCTTCCTGCAACTTGAAGAACCTATCTTGCAGAATATCAAATAGAAACATAAGAACAAGCTTTCCACCAAGGGCCATCAAATTCACATGGTGGAAAGTGGAAATACACTTAATTCTTCTTAGAAACCCTTAATTAGGGCCTACAATTGAGGCAGTGAGTTTGTAAATTCTATAACTTGCAAACTAAAATCAATCAAGGCATGAGACCAAAACCAAGTGGAAGTAGATTTAAAACACTAACCCTTGGTGTCAAACTCACATTCCCCTCTATCTGTACCCGTCCATACACGGTGACTGTTTCCTTCAGAATGCAAGAAAATGGTTACTTTTTATTGATTTTCAAATATCAAAGTACATCATCAACCTACCACCTCCCTGAAAGGGCTATTGTAGGAGCTCCCAATGGTTACATGAAAAGTTTTAACCCACTTGACCGTTTGGGAGTTAGTTTTTGAAAAGTTGTTAAGTTTGCTCAAAAGTTGTTTAACAACTTTTGAGCAACTTTTACATTTTTTGCAATTTTGCAAATCTAGCGACCAAATCTGGTCAAGATGTTATTTAGGTGATCCCTAGTGCATCAAAACACTAAAAACTCAAAGAAAACCTATTTCTAGGGTTTGGGATCATTAATGACTCATAGTGACCCAAGTGCTCATAATGTGCCAATCTTGGTACTATGGCCTTACATGGTGATCCAGTGTCTAACCCTATGTCTAAATGTCACTAAAGGCCTCATAGAAACTTGAAGGATTCCCTAGGGTCCATAGAAACATTTGGTTCAATTTGGGTGCTCCTGCACCATACTCCCCATGAGATTTGAACTCAAGTTCCCAATTGACGCTAACTGATCAATAGTGGTTCCATGTTATCAGATCTGGTCCTCTGTCATCCAGGTAGCATCTATTGAAGGGAGGTCTTTCCATTTTACTAAGTACTGCATGTACTTGTTCTTCCTTGTTTGCTTAAAGACTTTGGTTTCCAAAATGGTGTCTAGTTCCACTTTCTTTCTTGGTGGGAGATCTGATGCATAGTCTCCAGCATCTTCAACTTATGATCCCTACACATTGACAATGTCTGCAACACACTTGTAAGGGGTGAGGTCTGCAATATTAAAAATGGGAGAAATCAATAAAGTAGGAGTCAAGGATATCTCATAAGCATTTTCACCCATCTTGGTGATGATTTTTTAAGGACCAATCTTTTTCATGTGCAACTTGGAATATCTGCCTTTAGGGAGTCTCTCCTTCCTTAGGTATGCCCATACCTTATCTCCAACTTTGAAGTGAACTTCTCTTCTCCTCTTATCTTCTTATGCTTTGTACTTCATAGTTGATTGTTGTAGTGATTCTTTTACCTCTATCTGCACTTTAGAGATTACTTTGGATAACTCCTCTCCTTGTGCACTCACTCTAAAATCATATGGTAACTCTACTAAATCCAATAGACATTTAGGATGAAGTCCATATAGTTTTTGAAATGGTGTCTTTCCAGTGGACCTATTCATGGAGTCATTGAATGCAAATTCTGCCTGAGGTAGGATCATGTCCCAACTGTGTGTATACTATTTGGTTAAGCATCTCAAGAGATTACCAAGTGATCTATTTACCACCTTCGTTTGCCCATCTATTTGAGGGTGGTATGCTGAACTATAAGTCAGATTTGTGCCCAACTTTTTGAAGAGTGTCCTCCAAAAGTGACCCTAAAATTTGACATCTCTATCAGACACTATTGTTTGTGGCAGGCCATGTAACCTAACCACTTCCTTAAAGAATAGGTGTGCTATATGAGAGGCATCATTTGTGCTCTTGCAAGGAACAAAGTGCACCATTTTACTAAATTTGTCCACTATTACAAAAACACTATCATAACCCTGCTTTATCCTTGGCAAACCCATAACAAAATCCATAGAAATTGATTCCCATGGCCTAGAGGGAATTGGTATGGGTTGATAGAATCCTTGGTTAGTGGATACACCCTTAGCTTATTGGAAAATAGTACAAGACTCAACAAATTTCTTAATTTCATTCCCCATCTTTGGCCAAAAATAACTTCTTTTTACTAATTCAGTGGTCTTATCTATGCCAAATGACCTCCTAAGCCACCACAATGTTTTTCCTTAATGATATTTGTTCTCAGGGAACATTTAGGGATGCACAATTGGGCTCCTTTAAACAATAATCCATTCTGAATCAGAAAATAAGAAAATTTAGTATGGTATTCGCCAACCATTTTGGTGCATACCTCAAAAGCTTCTCCAAATTCTGTATCATCTGCATATAGGTGTTTTAGGGAGTCAATCCCCACACTCTGAAGTTTCACTTCCTCAACTCGTCCAACCCTTCTCCTTACGTCATCAGCCACTTTGTTGGCCACTCCTTTTTTGTGTTTTATCTTGAAGGTATATGCTTGCAACTATTCCATCCACTTAATGTGTTTGACTCCAAGCTTCTCCTCACTGTTTAGAAAACTTAAAGCATGGTTATCAATATAAACAATGAATTCTTTAGGGAGTAAATAGTGTCTCCACTTTTTCAAGGCTTGCACCATTGCATAAAGCTCTAAATCATAAGTAGAATACCTCTTCTTGGCATCATTCAATTTTTCTGAGAAAAATGCTATAGCCTTACCTTCTTGGCTCAAGATTGCCCCTATGGCCAAGTTGCTTGCATCAGTTTCAAGAGTGAATAGTTTGCTGAAATCAGGGAGTACCAAGATTGGGTATTGTGCAACTCTATTTTTGAGATATTGGAAAGCCTCTATTGCCTCCTTAGTCCACACAAATCTATACTTATTTCTACCTTTTATTGTGTCCAACATAGGAGCACACACATGGCTAAAATTCTTGATGAACTTTCTATAAAAAGTTGCTAAACCATGAAAGCTTCTAACATCACCTTGGTTCTTTGGTGGGGTCTAGTTGACTATTGCTGCAATCTTCTCTGGATCCATTTTGAGAGTGCCTTGGGAGATGACAAAACCTAGGAAGATGAGTTCTTTTTTCATAAACATACATTTTCCAAGTTAATCACTAACTTGTGCTGATGGGGTCTTCTTAGAACCTTCTCAACATGATCAAGATGTTCCTCTTTTCTATGACTGTAAATCAGAATGTCATCCAAATATATCACCACAAATTTTCCAATAAAATCAATAAAGACCTCATTCATTAATCTCATGAATGTACTAGGTGAATTAATTAACCCAAAAGGCATAACAAGCCATTCAAACAAACCTTCAGTTGTCTTAAATGTTGTCTTCCATTCATCTCCTGGTTTAATTATGATTTGATGGTAGACTGATTTTAAATCAATCTTGGTGAAGTAGCAAGCAATGCCTAGTTGGTCCAGAAGATCTTCCATTCTTGGAATGGGGAACCTATATCTTATTGTTATCTTGTTTAGGGCCTTGCTATCAGTGCACAATCTCCATTTGCCATCCTTTTTAGGAGCCAAAACTAAAGGGACAGCACATGGACTGACACTCTTTTGGATGAGTCCCTTCTCTAGTAGTTCATTCACTTGCCTTGCTATCTCAGCATGTTGCACTAGAGTCATTTTGTATGGGGCTTTGTTGGGAAAAGAGGAGCCAAGTATCAAGTCAATTTGGTGACTGATGTCTCTTATGGGAGGGAGGGTTGTGGGTAGGTCACTAGCAGTGACACCACTGTATTTTATCAGTGACTTTTGAACTTCATCTTGTATAGGGTCATCCTTAGTAGACCTTACATTATCCTTAGGCTTGGATATTAAGACATATGCTTCAGTTTCAGATTATTTCAAAACTTTTAACATTTCTTTCTCCCCCATGGTTATGACAGTTGGTTCTTTCTCAGTCTTGTTATCAAGCAAGGGTTTCATGGTGAATGTTTTCCCATCCTTGGTGATAGAGTAGGTATTTTTCCTACAATGATGAGTGGCATCAAAATCATACTGCCAAGGTCTGCCTAAAAGAATGTGGGATGCATCCATCTCCACAACATCACAAAGAACTTTGTTTTTAAAGTCTGCTATTGAAAACTCTATACATGCTTGTTCAGTGACTAAGATTTGTTGACCCTTTGTTAGCCAAGACACATGGTAAGGGAAAAGATGAGGTTTCTTAGGGAGGTTTAACTTTTGTACCATTTCACAAGAAACAAGATTTTCAGTTGAGCCAGAATCTATAAGTAATTGACATACCTTTCCATTGCATTTGATCTTTGTCCAGAAGATATTCTTTCTTTGAGGAGGTTCTTGGCTTTGTGGCATTTGGACGCAGACTTGTCTCATCATCAAACATTGTCCTTCCTCTGGTTCTAAGTCCATTGCATTTGCATTGTCTTCTTTCTTGTCCTCTTGAATCAGTTGTGCTCTCTTTTCTCCATGATTGTTATTGTTCCTCTTTTCAGGGCATCTCCTTGCATGGTTCCCCAACTGATTACAATAGTAACACCTTAGTGGCCAATTTCCTCTTCCTGTGTTTGTTCTTCCCCTATTGAAGGTTCTTCTCCCTCTATAGTTACCTCTAGAGTTTGTATCACTATTTTCTTTGTCTCCTTGGTCAGGGGTCCTGCTGCTATTACCACTGTATTTCCCTCTATTCCAAGAGGTTCCTCTTCCTCTGAAATTCTTCCCACTGTCATTAGTCTTTCCCTTTCCAAACTCTTGATTTCTCTTCCACTTTTCCTCTATCTTAAGTGCCATTTGATAGCACTTGTTCACTGAGGTAGGGCAATGTAGGCTAAGTTCCTCTTGGATGGATACTTTAAGGCCATCCATGTATCTTTCCAATTTCTCTTCTTCATCTTCTGCCACATTTGTCTTCATACATAATTTTAGGAACTCCTCAGTATATAGGCCCACATCCATATCCTTTTGCTTTAGGCTTTGCTTCCTCCTATGGAGTTAAACCCCATAGTCTTTAGGCACATAGGTCTCCTTGAAAAATGCAGTCATTCTATTCCATGAAGAGATCATACTCTTTCCATTCTTCTTCTCAGGGATTTCCCCACACTAAAAAAAACTTGTTAAAGCCTCTATCCAATCCAAGGCCAAGTCTGCATTCATCTTCCCAGTAAAAGTTGGTAAGCCCAACTTCTCATCCATGGTTCTTCTCCCCATAGATTTCAAGGCATCTATGAAAGCTCTCTGGTCTGCAGGAATGTTCACATCCTGATTAGGGTTGTCACTCTATGACTCACTCCCCTCTTCACCACCAGAAGTGTCTCCTTTACCCTTCTCTACCTTGTTCTCCAGCTCTTGGATTCTTCTTGTCAAGGCTGCATTTTCTGCCCTCTATTCTCTCACCATCTTTGGCAATTCAATGTTTGTAATCCTTGAAGGGACATCTTCATCCTCAGGACCAGTGATGAGATAATGGAATGTATATCAGATAGATGTGAGCTATAACAGGAACTATCTAAGCATAGCTGATGCTTTTAATGTTCATTTCTAAGATTGTAACAGAACTATTTCTGATTGTAAGAATTTTATGCTCAGTGTACCTTTCACAAGGTTTTGTATTCCCCTAACAGGGAAATGTGTGATGCAAAGTGGGCAACTTGAAGCTTGTCAAAGGTATCAACTAGGGAAAGGTACCCTAGATCACCCACTTTCAAAAGCCAAAATGTTTGACATTATCACAAGTGTGGAAGAAGGTCTTGATTTAGGTTCTCACAACCCGAAAACCCCAAGGGTAACCTAATCACTAGGTTTCATCAATCCTTCAACACCAACTACCAAGGTTGGTCGCACAAGCAAATGACCCTTAATCACAAGAATAACCCCAAAGTGACATATAGGACCAGGGGTGAAATATTCTCATAGGTATGGTCTATTTATGTCCCTATTGAATAGTTCCAATGGTTCTTTCACTCAATTGCAATCCATGAGACATGGTTGCTTCACAAACCCAAGACTATGCTTGTAGCCTTTTTCAGAAGGAATTTTGGTCTTAAGTGAGATTCTTCCACATGACCCTATGAACTAGTTGGGGATTCAGACACCCTTTATGGCCAAAGACCTTGGACTCAAGCCCTAGAACCTGAAATTGAAAAGAAGACAAATTGACACACCAAATTGCTCCACCAATTAGCCCTAATTAGGCCTCCATTTACACTAAAAGGGGGCCCACTTGGAAGGTGGATTAGAGTAGACTAGGTTAAGTTGTTTTAGCATTTACAACATTTCAAGTAGAATTCATTGTTTCCTCCTGCAACATTATAACTTGTGTATGTTCCTGCAACACCTGCAAGGATAATCATAGTGAATGCTTTGGGTTGGTAGAATAGGTTAAAGTTGATCTTATAGTTGTCAACATCAATTCATTAAGTAGTTGTGTGTGTTTACTTTCCCGCAACAATAGTGTAAGTTCCTTTCATGTATTTTCCTTCCTGCAACTTAAGTAACATGACTCAATGAGAGACTTAGTGCACAAATCACGTTGTCCCATTTCAAGTATATGTCCCTAGGTTGACAATTAAAATGCACTACATGATAGGGAAAATAATACTTAGTTTGAATTTACTATTCCTAGGAGAATCTTTGGCATGATTATTATTACCTATTGGGGCTTTTCATGTATCACATGTTCTCTAAGAGGGGGGTCACCCAAGCATGAGAATTGCTCCTATCATGTGTATCATCATCCATTTCATGTCCATTTGAACTGGAAATTACTTGAACACCTGCATTGTCATTTATTTTTTGAAAGTCACTTTGACAACTGTTAACCAACTGATCCAGTTCATTAATCTCTCTCGAGTTCAAAAAGTTCTGGAAAGAATTAATGAAATGTGTAGCTCTAATATCATCTTTGAAGATAAGTAAAGAAACTTCATGAACCAACATCATAAACTTGCTCTTGGGGATCTCCAACATCATCAACACCAGTGACATAATTGAGAAGTGTATGAGTTTAAGATTAAACTCAGTAGGCCTTCTTTTCTCCATTTGAAAAATCTCACTGTTTCTATCCTTCCAAAGTAACCATAAAATCTCACAGGTAAGACATGACCAAAAACTATTTAGTCTGGAGTCAAAAAGGTCCACATAACCAACAACAATTTCACACCAAGACAGTCTAGGTTTGATATTCCACAAAATAGGGGATCTAAGAAAAATTTTCCAAAATCTGTAAGCATAAATACATTCAAAGAAAAGATCAAAACTTTTAGCCACATTACATAGACCACACAAAACAACCTTGACACCCACAGAGGACAAAACTTTACCCATAATAAGTTTTTTTAGAAGTAACATCCTTTTGAAACAAAGATTTTTTGGTTCATAGGGGAGAAGCCAAAAGAAGTAAAAGAAAAATTGCCAGTCTAAAAAGGATAATCAAAACCCCAGCTCTAAGTAACATGATTAAAAATAGAGGGGTCATTTTTTAGTAAACCATAAATATGTTTAGTAGAGGACTCAAATAACAGAGTACCATCATTCCATTTACATTGCTTGATAAAATCAGTAACATCCATAATTATTCCCATCAAGGCTCCATTAACTACCTTAGTAATCAAAGTGTAGGTTTGGTTTTGGGATAATGATATATCATACTTAAGAACAAGCTCCTCCCATGTCCCTAACTGACCATCAATCAGTAGACCACCAATTAGGAAAAAACCATTGAAATTCCATATTTTTGCAGAGGAGCTTTGAGTTAATGCCAATGGTTTATTATTTAGATATAATCTCCACTAGATTGACCTATTACCAACAAAATATCTAGGCTCGTGCCAATGGAACCTTAGGAGGAGATAAACCCACTAACCTAAGACCAAGCCTTCCAAAAAGATGAGAAGATATAAGAACCAAAAAACTTCATCTTGAACTCACCCATGATGATTCCACACAAGGGAATGTCTTTACATTGTTTTCCATTTTTAATAAAAGATCTCTCAATGTTGTTTCTAATAAGAATTTTCCATGGATCATTACCCCATAGAGCCTTGTAGATTCATTTAGCTGCCAGAGAAATACCATGTGCCTTAATATCCTTCATGCCAAGGCCTCCATATTTGTTGGGCCTACAATACCAATACCAACTAACACATTGCCTCTTCTTATTTCCAAGCCCATCAGACCTTAAGAAATCCCTAAGGATTTTACTAGCATATTAACTTCATAGTTGGATAATAGCCATGTAGATGCAAAATATATGTGATGAGAAGACAATACTTTTTACACCACTTGGACCCTCCCTGCAAGAGACAATGTTTGAGTCTTCAATTTAAGATGTTTCTTGCTCATCTTCTCTAGAATCTATGCCCACATGTCACTAGTATGAGGTTCAATAACAAAGGGGATCCCTAAGTATCTAACAATACCTGAGGGACCACCCCACTACCATCCACAAGAGGCCACCCAATTAGGGGGTAGATTAGACTAGAGAAACAAAGTGGATTTGTGAGGGGCCACCTTAGCACCAGAGGCAAGATAGAAGAATTGTAGTCTATGTAATGCATTACTAAAGTTTTCCTCAGAAAGTTTAAGAAAAAGAGAAGTGTCATCTACAAATTGCACATTGCTAAGTTCATCAGAATTGGGGAGGGAGATACCCTTGGTTGGAGGGCCAAGGTAGTCATCCCAAAGGATATAATGCAGGGCATAAATAGCTATAACAAAAATGGATTGGGGAAATGGGGCAACCCTATCTGATGGATCTTTGGAGGGGGATGGGATCAAAGAGATCTCCATTAATATCAATCACTGTAGAGGTGTAACATAAGAAATTGGATAGAATGTTGTTACACTTAAAATTAGAATGTTTATTGAAATGTGAGGGGTGGATGGGATGGTTTAATTTTATCCTTAGATACAAAAATAAAGGATCCAAATTGATTAATACCAAAGGAAGGATCAATGCATAAATGATTCAATCATTTGGAAATAAGAGCAAAGAGGAAGATCTTAAATACTCGTTTATAGATTTGAATGTGTGATAGGTTTAGAAAGATTAATAACTTTAATTGAAATAGATAGGAGAAAAGTACTAACCTTGAAATGTTGTAGATTTGAAGAATGTTGTTTTTGGGGGTCTGCTCTTAGTTTCTAAAAAATTGAAGACCAGATCTGGAATAGAAACATAGAAACAAACAAAACCCAGAAATATTTTTCTGTTCTGACACAATTCTGATTTTGACCCCCAAGTTAATGTCACCATTGACCCAAAATTTCCAATTCTGACCTAGGATAGAATCTACCAAAAAATTCTTCGACAGGAAATCTATTTTCGGATCCTGAAAGTTTTCCAAAAAGGGTATCTGAATCGACACTCTGATCTTTTGTTCTAAACCTGTACCTGCAAGAAAAATGGATTGTTTTCTTGGGGGGGAGGGGTTTGCCTTGGTCAAACCCCAATTTTGGAATTAACCTCAAATTATAATTGAAATTGCATAAGTAAAACAAATTAAATGAACAAATTCACCTTGCTTGTAGAAGTCCTTTTGGTGGATTCAAATTCGTGAATCCACAAGTATGTATGCACCAAAAATGATGTAGAATGTAGAATGTAGGATGTCTCAAATCAATTAATTATATATCTTCAACACCAATATTGAATGTATCTTTGAATAGGATGAGTCTTGGAAGAATTTGGATGGAGAAACCTTCAACAAGAGGGCTTCATGGAGCTTGAATCCTTCAATGGCCACCAATGGATCTCCTTGATGAAATGAGTGCTTGAGAATTGCTTGAATGCTTGATAATGGATGAATGCTTTAATGGCTACTTGGATTGCTAAAAATCTTGCTTCTTCACCTTTGGGTCTCACTCTTCAAGTCTTTGTCTTAGATTTCTCTTGCTTATAGTTCAAGTCTTAGCTTGTGGTTCATGGTTAGAGAAAACGAGAAGAGAAAGCTTCCTTATATATGAAACTAGGGCACAATCTTCTAAAGAGGCCTACATAGGAGAATTAAATTCCAATTAGATCTATACCCCTAGAAGAGGACATATATTAAATATAATTTAAGATTTGTTATTTTGAAGACCGAAATAGCTGACCCAAAAGTGGGAATTAACTCTTTCCAAAGCCCGACATCCAAAAACCCTGGAGTTCTGAAATTTGAACCTTGGGCCAGAAAAAGGTCAATTGTGACCTAGGTCAAGGTCAAGGTCAACCTTGACCTAGGTCAAGGTCAAGGTTTACCTTGACCCAAAAAGGTTGACCTTGACCCTGAGGTTAAAGTCCCATTTTTTCAGTCTAGAGTGTTAGAAATGAGCTGGAAAGAGTGGAAATGAGGTAGAACAGGAGGAAAAAGTCAGATCCAATTCAGGGACCCATTCAAGGTGCTTGACATGACCCCAAACCACTTACTTTGAAGGCTAAACAAGTCTACAATGGAATTTCTTCCATTTTTTGACTATACATTTAGCCCCCACTTTAGCAAGTGTATGGACTCAACACAAACTCTTGATAAAGGAGATCATAAAGAATATATAATCTTATTGCAATCAAAAGGGACAAAGGAATCCTCAAGCCCCCAAGGGAATTAATTATTTATCAACCCTAAGATCCCAATAACAGAGACATCACCGGTTAAGGAGAAAAAGAGAGAGCGTGTGATTACCTCGCCCAATGAGAACTTATGTCCCATTGTGAACCACACAAGGAAACAATGCAACTGGAAAGATGAAGTTGAAATGCTTAGTGAATGTGGCTACTCTCTATTCAACCCATCAGGGACATCTATTCTTAAGGACACCTTCTGACCTTAAGGGATCAAAATATTGTAAATTGAAACTGGAGGGATCAAGAGATCCGTATAAATTTAAACTGAAGGGATCAAGAGATCCTATAAAGTAAAATATCCATGCTTTAAGGATTAGTATTTAATCCATAAAGTGAAAAGGTTTTAAGTTTTGAAAATATTTTGAACGTGCGTGTGTGCAAAAAGTGAGTAGAGCATATGAACCCATATTAAATTCATTGCTAACACTTTAATAGGAGAAATGGTTTTAACAGAAACATAAACAATTCTACTGATTACATTTTTGCTATGAGATGTCCCCAAACAAAGACAAATCAAGGGAAATATCACATAAACATACAAAGAACACAAAAGGGATCTACCTACTGTGGGGTCAGTATGAACATAGGATAATATGTATATATAGATATGATATAATATTATTTCAAATGAATCGACATCATTCCCCAAAGAAAGTAGAACTAAAATCACAATGGAGGAAAGAAAACTCAAGAGTTATGAGGAAAAGTATTTTTGGACCACAACATGGAGACCAAAAAGAATCAATGCTACCATGTCGTAGATCTAAGAAAACTTCACAAGTGAAACATCTATGAACAATAGCACAACTACAACATAACATGAAAACAACATATAGAAGAGTGAAGATACCTATAGAGGAATTATACAATAGGTTTGATTCCTTTATCACCTTGCACCAACAAAGTAACAAGGGTCGTATAAAAGAGTCTAAAAAACATTTAGCAAACACATTATGGGAGAAGCACAGTACAACATGCAAACACATAAAGGGATACCATGGAGGATAAGCCAATCAAGCACATTGCCTACCCTCCCCATCTCAGTTTATATTATTTAGGGAAGGTGGGAAACTCGCAAGAGGGACTATATCCAATATAGTATGAATAATAGCCAGTTCCAAACAAGGCTCCTCTTGAGAATTGCATTGCTTGATACTAGGTGTAATTTTCAATTGAGTTGAAAGAATATGAGGTAAATTAATATCAAGATCAATGGTCTCATATTCATCACTAAGATCAATAGGATCATCAAGAGTATCCTCCTCATCAAGATTAATTAAAATAGGATCTAAGATGTGAATAGGATATGTTAGAAACACTGAGAGGGGGGGTGAATTAGTGTTTATCTATTTAATTATATTTCAGACAATTAAACATATATCAAATGTGCATCCAAAGAAACATAACACAAGAACACATAACACATGATATGGTTATGGAGAACCTTGATCAGAGGAAAACTCTAGTGGGGATTAGTACCCACAAATATTGTAATAGGTATAATGCACCTGTTAAAGTTCCTTTGCCTTGTTAGAAGCAGTCTTTACAAATTGAGTACAATGACCTGGTTAAAGGTCTGACCCTATTAGGATTCTTTTACAATAACCTTGTTAAGGGTGTATGGCTCACTGTCTAGGCTCACTGCCCAATAAGATGAAGGCTACAACCCTCTAAATGTTGATATGCACTCTATCAAAGATGAATTGTTGTGATGACACTGTTGTCTGATCAATTCCATGTATGCGCAAATCCTCTTACTCTCTTAAAGAGATATATCATCTACTGACTTTATTATTCTGCACTTCTATAACTTATTCTTACATAATAATCGATGCTTGTAACATATCTTTATATCACATACTTATATCTTCAAATCTGAATAGGCACAACCCAAAATAGATCATTAGTCGGCCCTAAAACAAAAATACACAACACTTCCAAACAAGTCAGCCTAAGCATGTTTACTAAAATATTAATTACATTAATACAATCTTATAACTAAAGGTGCTTAGCCATTACATTATAAATTCATACACACTGATCAAAACTGTAGTCGGCTTCCATGCTCTGTTTCCTGGACTGTAGGTTTACTAATCTACCCGTAGCTTTTCCCTACTGATGTTTTGTACTCTGCGTGTTTGGATCTAGCATGTATATACACCATAGATTATATACCTAAGCATGCATGTTCTGGTGTGATCTCTAACATGTGAGCTGATGTGCTGATCTCTGTATCTCTCTGTCTGTCCTATTTTCTGTACTTAGTCATTTTATCTTCTAAGTTATCTTTGACAGAAACTTAGTATGACTTTTTTTCCATGATTGACAACAAAAAATAAGTCATGCTTCCTCAGGAAATCAACTTGCCAACAATCTCCCCCTTTTTCATTTATGGCAACAAAGGAATGTTGATAAGTTACTCAAAAATGACTTCATACAAAAATGACTGTATATACATATATACTTCTCTACATATACACATTCTATACTACTCCCCCTTTGAAATTAATGACAAAGGTGTGCAAAAAACTGTAAGTCTTCAATATACTTACTCCATGTAGACTTCTGGGTACACAACTTGAAGAGATTGAATCTCTTTCTGCCAAAAGACTTTCATTGCATCAACAGTCTGAAGATGTGCGCATAAAGCATATGTCAACTTTTCCATTTTCATCAGATCCATGGAAGAACCTTGATCATATGTCTGTATGGTGTTATTAATCTATTTGATATTCTCATTGAGAACTAATAGAGATGGTGCAAGTGCATTCCTCAACTGAGTCTACCTTATTCTGATCTTGCTAATTTCCAACTTTGCCTTCTCAATTTTGTCCAGCTGACCTTGATAGACATTATTGCATATGTTCATATCTTGCATGGAGTTTTCAACTGATTTATTTATGCTATCCACCATTTATTCTGCCTCTTTAATCTTTTTGGTGTGCTCAGAGGTGAGATTCACTCTATCCATACAGTTTGCTATGACTTTCTTTCCTTTATCTGCTAATTCCTTCAATATAGCCTGCCCAATCTTTAAGGAATTCAGATCTAAGGTAAAGTTCTTTACCAAGTCATTTATTCTCTCATTATATTCATCTTCTGTAATCTTAGTAGAAGATTCTACTAAGCTAGTGAAATGTGACTTGAAGTTTGATAAGATGTTGTCCACATCTTCAACTAATTGTACTTTGGCCACTTTCTGATCAGTAGGCACTAAGTCATTCAAAATGTTCACTATTTCCAAGAAGTGAGGGTTCCTCATTACTTGTTTCCCTTTTTCCTTTTCCATGGCAAGGATGTTGATCTTGATTAGGTCTTCTTCTCCCCATGCATCCAAACTTGCTGAGTCAGGAGTTAACCTTGACAACAATGAGGTGGATGGTTGAGTGGATGGTGAGAAAATAGTGTTCTAACTTGTATCTACACACTCACTTTTGACATGAATTTCCTTCACTGGTGTCTCATTAACTTGAGTATCTTTCTCCTTATCCAATTCTATTGGATCAATGGAAGGAACTTCATCCTATTTTAGAGATGTGTCATCTGTGTTCATTTCCTCCGTGTTTACAAATGCTTCATCAACTTTATCCATATCTTTATCAAAAGTTATCATAGATATTTTTACATCATCAATTACTATAGTGTCATTTGTATCTTTAGCTGTCCCAGAGGTTATTCTCACTGTGGGTGCTGAATCCTATGGACCTGTTATAGGCGTAATCTAAATTATTGGTTCTGTGGCCTATTTGGGAGGAGCTGGGGTAACTTTTGGTGTAGGCGCCATTGGTGGATACATGTGTCTATCCATAAAGACTTGTGCAAATGCCTTTTTAGTCTCCTTACCAATCTTTTCATACTCCTTGTTCATAATTTGTAGAGTCCTTGTCTTACTACAGAGATGAGGCTTCACCAGATCTAACAGAATAGCCTTCTCATCATGTGAACAAATAGGAAAAAGAGTATCCAAAGTTTCTTCTCTAATCTTCATTTCCTCTTATATAGCATGACTTTTCATTATCTCCAGTATGTTCCATAACTTATCTAGTATCACTGTTTTGAGTTCAAGAACAGACTTCTTAAACTTGATCATATGAGATATGATCATAGAATGTATCTCAGTCTTATCCATCTCTTGATACTTATCATATAATTTTGATAATGTATCCAATCTTCCTTCATTTACAATCTTGTTTCTCAAAACATTTAGACTGGGTCTAAATCCTACCTCAGGTGGAGCTTGAACATTCTTAGCTTTGCTCCAAGTAGCTCTTGAGGATGGATGACTTGTAGCTGCTTGCTTCCTTCCTCTAGGTTTCTTGCTAGGTACAAAAGGTGGAGATGTATCTAGATCAATGGTTGTAGTAGGCACAGTGGTACTCTCCTCATTTTTCTTTTGCTTCTTCTTCTGAGTTTCAACAGTTTTCTCAATTTTGACTAGTGCAATTTTCGCTTCTTTTGCCTTGTCTAAGTCTTCTTGTGTGACTCCATGCTTTTTCTGAATGTTGGATGTTATTCTAGATTCTTTCCTTTTGTTAACATAAAGTTGTAGTTCAATATCCACTTTGTCGGTCTTTTCTTTGTAAGTGCCCCATCTAGGTTCATGAGGGTCTTTAGGTGCTGACAATAAGACCTGCGCATATCCTTCTAACACATGGTCTTCTACTTCATACCCTAGTGGATGAATCCACTTAGTTCTAGGCTCAATAGCCTCCATGCATGTGCAATCTTTATCAACCATGAAGCATATTGTATCCCTGTATTTGTCAACTATCTTCTCAAATAGTCTAAACTTGCTCTGCATTTTGACCCTGAATATCTTTATATCCATATCCATTTTATCTCTTGCACTTCATTCTACTATGGCTTTAAGAGATATCTAAGTCATTGTAGGTTTTCCTTTGTCTAGATAAAGGTCTACAACCTTTCTGACTATGTGGTGATACAAATAGATGGTCAGTGATCCAAACCTGAATGTTTTGCTTCTATCATGTTTGATGATTCTGATATTTTCAATCAACTGATCACGCAAGATCTCACATAGATTGTATTGGGTGTTGTCCTTTACTATTTTGATAGCTACAAGGACTGTTTCTGCAGAGACACTATTCAATCTGCTTGCTTGCTTAAACTTGTATCCAAGTATTATTGTAATGAGTTTAATGTCATCCTCCTTGATAGGGTCAACTGTCATTCCGTGCCTATCACTCCTGGACAAACAAACTTGCTCAATTTGTTTCTTTACATCCTTAACAATGGGAAATATTGGTCCAATCACTGGAAGTTTAGTTAACTAATGGATTAGTTCTATGGTGATACAAACAAGAACATCACCAATCAAAAAGAGATCATCATGAGTTCTGCTTAACATAATCTTTACCCATTTTGGTTCTTCAAACTCATGTGCATTCAAATACTCAACAATAGGGTTATCTTCTAAGTGCATGAACTCATCCTTGAATTTGAAGTCTTTATTTAACATTGATGCCATATGAGAAGCTATATTATCATCTCCTAATGATTCCTTCTTATAGTAAATGTACGCGCAGATATCTTCAACGTGAACAATGCCAAGCGGGGTTTTGGAGAAAGCCCCTTCCACATCATCCAGTATGGATTTGAATGGATTCTTCTTAAATATAAACCTCTTCCTCTCTGCTACATCAAACACAACTGGGGTCACCATACTTACTTGGTGTTTTCTTATGTAGGGTTTCCACAAAATTCTAAAACGGCGCGACGGCTAGGGCTCTGCTTCAAACTGATTATCCATTCGCTCCAACTGCCAAACTGTTATGCCTTTTTTTGATTAGATGTCTTAGAGCTCCAATGCTCTTCAATTTCTATGATTTTGAATGTAAATGTGAGAATGACCGACTACAAACTTCCTTTTTATAAGATCTTCCATATTTAATGCTTGAAACCATGCATAGAGATTTTAAAACTTTGATCCCGATGCAATTCAGATAATGCGTGAATGCATATACCTATAATCTATTCTTTTAACCATGAATCCAAAGGTGCATACTCTGAAGTGAGTACACCAACTGCGCATGGGTTCTGAGCTAGAATAGCTCCCCTTAAGACCAGGAAGGTCTTTTCAAGTAGAAGTAGAGGGTGCGTCCACTGTGGATCCATCAACTACTTTGTCAATATCTTTGTCCTTCTTAACTTCAACCCACATTTTTCTTGAATCTTCATTTGCTTTGACAAAATTTACTTCTCCTTTCTCTTCAAATAGTGACCTTTTAGGATCCTCTTGTTTCTGAGTTTTGTATCTGCAAAACCTTTTGATATGTCCAGCCTTTCCACATGTGTGGCAAATGATAGGAGGTCTAATGTTTTTTCTCATCATGTTGCACTACTTTGTTGTGTGTCTATTGTAGTTGCATATCTGACATGTAATGTTCTACAAATTTCTTAAGAGTTGATTTCTTTGATTGCTTTGATTTATATTCCTGTGATTTTGCTGAGGTTGATTTCTTTGACTTGTTCTGCAATGAATAGCCTTGTGACCAAACTTATTATAGGAGTAACAATGACCATGAAAAGGTCTTACCTCTTTGCAATCTCTTTCCAAATGCCCATGTTTATTACATGCATAAAAAGTTCTATTAACTTGCTTGATTTCTCTTTTAGGTGGTTCAGATATAACCTCTGTAGTATCTTCAACTTTCTTAGCTTCTGAAGATGCTTCAAGTCTTTTTTCTCTCTTGTGATGATTTGATTTCATCTTGTGTGTGTACTGAATCCAAGACCATAAGTGTTCCCTTTTTTCTTTGCACATTGAGCTAGGATTGAATCAAATTAGAACTTGTGTGAAGCTTATCAATCTTATCCTTTGCTTCTGTTAATTCAGATTCCAACTTCTTCTTCATGTTTTCTAGTTCCAAGACTTTCATCTTTGCCTGCAGAAGTTCATCTTCCAATTGTTTTCTTTCTTTGATCTTGTCTTCAATGGTGTTTTGGCTATCTGTTAGTTGTTCCTCAAGATCTTCAAGTTTATCCTTTAGATATTTATTCTCTTCATTAATATTTTTGACCATTTGTCCTAGATCACTTGTAGAACAATCTTTTAGATCTTTTCTTAACCTTTTAATAATTATTTGAGAGCCATCATTTTTCAATCTTAGTTCTTCATTTTTTTTCTCAGATCTGTCAAGATCTTCAAGAGCTACTTCAAGATTCTTTTTCAAATGCTTTTCTTCCGTAGAGTCCATGATCTCCTCAAGTGGTTAAACTTTCTTTCATAGGACCAGAGCTCTGATACCAATTGTTAGAAACACTGAGAGGGGGGGGTGAATCAGTGTTTATCTATTTTATTATATTTCAGCCAATTAAACATATATCAAATGTGCATCCAAAGAAACATAACACATGATATGATTACGGAGAACCTTGATCAGAGGAAACCTTTGGTGGGGATTAGTACCCACAAATATTGTACTAGGTATAATGAACCTGTTAAAGTTCCTTTGCCCTGTTAGAAGCAGTCTTTACAAATTGAGTACAATGACCTGGTTAAAGGTCTGACCCTGTTAGGAGTCTTTTACAATAACCCTATTAAGGGTGTATGGCTCACTGCCTAGGCTCACTTCCCAATAAGATGAAGGCTATAACCCTCTGAATGTTGATATGCACTATATCAAAGATGAACTGCTGTGATGACACTGTTGTCTGATCAGTTCCATGTATGCGCAAATTCTCTTACTCTCTTAAAGAGATATATCATCTACTGACTTCATTATTCTACACTTTTGTAACTTCTTCTTACATAATAATCGATGCTTGTAACATATGTTTACATTACATACTTATATCTTCAAATCCAAATAGGCGTGACCCAAAACAGATCATTAGTCGGCCCTAAAACAAAAATACACAACACTTCCGAACAAGTTGGCCTAAGTGTGTTAATTGTAAATTGTAGTCGGATTCCATTACATTATAAATTCATACACGCTAATCAAAATTGTAGTCGGCTTCCATGATCTGTTTCCTGGACTGTAGGTTTACTAATCTGCCTGTAGCTTTTCTGTACTGATGTTCCATACTTTGTGTGTTTGGATCTAGCATGTATATACACCATAGAGTATATACCTAAGCATGCATGTTTTGGTGTGATCTCTAACACGTGCACTAATGTGCTGATCTCTGTATCTCTTTGTCTATCCTATTTTCTGTACTTAGTCATTTTATCTTCTAAGTTATCTTTGATAGAAACTTAGTATGACTTTGTTGCCATGATTGACAACACAAAATAAGTCATGCTTCCTCAGGAAGTCAACTTTCCAATAGGATAATCATACTCATTCATCTTAACATCATTATGAATATTAACTTCTTCCAACACATCAGGCATAGGTTGATCGAAAGAAGGTAAATAATTTCAAAGAACAAAATCACAGGCCCTAGCATTAGCTCTACGCTTCTTACGACATTCATTAGCAGATTTGTTACATTTTGCTTTGTTTGACACATGTTGAGAACTAGGAGGAATAAAAATGGGTTCCTTCATAGGTTATGTAGGAGGGTTGGTAGGTTCGTAGTAGGCTGAGAAGTGACACTGGGAGGTTGAGTAATAGATCTATCTGTAATGGATAAAGGAGGTATAGAAGGAGTGGTCAAAAGACCACGGTTAAGATCTATCTGAGGCATGCTTAAATTGACTATCTTGTGATGTTTATAGGCTTGATATGAATGAAAAAGGTTTCCAAGGAAAGGATGACATGAATTAGGCAATGAAGGCCAAAATAAATCAAGAGTAGCAAAATATCTAGGCCTAGAAGGTTGATACAAACTATGATTAATCATTTTTACTTCTCCATTATGATTGAACTTGAGACATTTATGAATAGGAGAAGCAATAGCATGCATAGTAGTTATCCAAGGCAAACAAAATTTGACTTGAAATTGATCAGAAGTAGGAATGACAATGAAGGTAGTATCTACAACTTTATCACAAAGTTCAACAGGAAAGTTAATAGAACCAAGTGCAGGATAGAGAAAACCATTGCAAGTTTGGATCCATGCATCAGATGGATCATAAAAATCATGTTGTAGGGTTTTCATAAAAGGATTTTCCTCAATAATGACATTTATTAAAGATGTGGGATCAACAAGACAACCACACATAGGTATCTTAGCAATCCTAGCATAAATATAAATGGGACCATCGGGAACCTTAATAGTCTCAAAATTGTCAAAGGTAATTGAAAGTTCCTGAGATTGTTTATCCTTAGTTTGTTTCTAAGGTTTAGGTGGAACTTGAAGTTGAGGTGGAGGAAAAGGATCTTGAATAGTAGGTTGAGATGAAACAGTGCACTCCACATGATTAACAATGTGATTAAGATCATCCATCTTTGAATCATAAAAAATATCCATAGAAGATGGTTGAGTGATGGTATTAGTATCATGTGTAGGTAAAGGATTCATATAGATTTGAAGGTTTTGATTAGGAGGAGAGACATATTTATTATTTACCATCAAAATTATCAATAGGTAGAGCATTAGAATCAATTAATTCTTGAACCTTATGTTTTAGAGAATAACATTTTTCAGTATCATGGCCATTATGGTGATGGTATTGGCAAAAAGATTTAGAATCAAAGGATTTTGATGCTATTGTAGTAGGGAGAAGAGGTTGAATAGGAGGAAAGGTAATGATATTAGCACTTAACAACCGACTCATAATGTAATGTAAATATTTAGGGAGAGGAGTAAACGTATGATTCATATGGAAAGTAGTGGATGCAGAAGTGGCATTATTGGATGAAAGAACAACTTGATCTGCAACCACATTCATTTGTTTATTAATCTTGATGTAGTTGTTAGGTTTCTGAAACTTATTAGGATTAGGAGCAGTGTCACTCTTATCAAATAGAATAGGACCCATTGGAGTGTTGCTCTCAAATTGACTCACTTGTAGTTGATAATGATGAAGTGTTGCACAAAGTTGTCGAAAAGAGGTAAATTTAGTAAGCAAAATCTTATCTCTAATATCCTTTTGTAAATTTGAAATAAACATATGTTGAATATCAATATCAGTGATAGGATAAGGAATCTGAGCATACAAATTCTTAAATCTACCAATAAAATCAGTCAAATTTTCCTTAATGTTTTGTTTACAATGCATTAAATTAGTTCAGGAAACTTACAGACCAATATTATTTTGAAATTGTTGGATAAATGTATTAGCAAGTTTAAGAAAAGAATAAATATAATAATGAGGTAAATAACAATACCATTGCAAAGCCTTGTTACAAAAATTCCTAGAAAAGAACTTAGCTAAAATCCTATGGTCATGAGCATAATCACTACAAAGGATTTGAAATGTTTTAACATGAGTAACATGATCGCCTTTACCACGGTAATTCTCAAGATGAGGCATATTGGCCTACTGAGGGACAGTAGCATGTATAATGTCTAAGGATAAAGTACTACCCATGTCACATGCAGGAATGCTAAACTTGGACAGAGTTAAAGATGCAAGTTGTTGTTATAAAGATGACATAGTTTGAGCCAAACTAATAATCGTGGAATCATTAGAAGACATAGGTGGCATAGAAATATTAGGAACACTAGGAAAAGTGTAGGAAGCCACAGGAATGGAAGACACAACTAGTGAAACACTTGGAACCACAATTGGAAGGGGATTGGAATAAGTAAAAGGCACACTATGATATGAAGGTTGTGAGGTAGGTAGAGATACCAGTGGAAAACTCACAGGAATATATGAAATTGGAAGAGATGTAGTCATCAAAGGAAGAGTATAAGTAGGAATGCTAGATAAAGGAATGAAACAAGGTCCCTCACTAGTGACAGGAGGAGTGAATCCTAGATCTTGAGCCTCTTGAGCTAAAGGTTTAACATTCAAATGCACAAGATGAGTGATACCATGCAAGAGATTAACAACTTGATCACTATCATGAAGGAATTTCTTGAGAGCCTCTATAGCTTGGATGAAATATTTATTATGGTTTTCTTGAATAAGCCAATTTCCCATTTTATCAAGTTCTATTGAAAGTTTTGCACTTGTTCAGGAGGAACTCTTAAAGAATCATCCTCATCATGAGACGAATGAGAAGAGTTATTCTCCATAGAAGGATTGGAATCATGAGTGATCAAATTATCATTCAAGATCCTAAGGAAAGGAGAGAAAGATTCATGATCAAAGGAACCCATGATTCTATGGCTTCTTCTAATCGGGATACTATAAGTAGGACTAGAAGTGGTAAAGCTCATACACCAATGCAATGCGAATGAACTAATTTAGAAAATACAAGATTTGATTTTTTTTATTTTTGAAATGTAAATGAAATAACATAAAAGAAAGATAATATAATATGTATGCAAGATCTAAAATAAAATATGTAAATCTAACACCAAAAAGAAAGAGTTGTCTATCGTGGGTTCACCAAAATGTAACATCAGAAATTGGATAGAATATTGTTACACTTAAAATTAGAATGTTTATTGAAATGTGAGGGGTGGATGGGATGTTTTCCTTTTATCCTTAGATACACAAATGAAGGATCCAAATTTATTAATCCCAAAGGAAGGATCAATGCATAAACAAATCAATCATTTGGAAATAAGAGCAAAGAGGAAGATGTTAAATACCTGTTTATAGATTTGAATGTGTGATAGGTTTAGAAAGATTAATAACTTTAATTGAAATAGCTAGGAGAAAAGTACTAACCTTGAAATGTTTCAGATTTAAAGAATATTGTTTTTTGGGTCTACTCTTAGTTTCTAGAAAATTTGAGAGCAGATCTGGAATAGAAACGTAGAAACAAACAAAACCCAAAAATATTTTTCTGTTCTAACACAGTTTCAATTTTGACCCTCAAGTCAATGTCACCATTGACCTAGAATTTCTGATTTTGACCTAGGGCATAATCAACCTAAAAATTATCTGATATGAAATTTGTTTCCAAATCCTTAAAGTTTGCCAAAAATGGTATCCAAATATGTACTCTGATCTTCTGTTCCGAACCTGTACCTGCAAGAAAAATGGATTGTTTTTTTTTTTTTTGGGGGGGGGGGGTTTACCTTGTTCACACCCTAGTTTTGGAATTTACCTAAAAGTATAATTGAAATTTCATAAGTAAAACAAAGTAAATGAACAAATTCACCTTTCTTGTAGAAGTCCTTGTGGCAGATTTGAATCTGTGAATCCACAAGTATGTATGCACCAAAAAGGATGTAGAATGTAGGATGTCTCAAATCAATTACTTGTAGATCTTCAACACCAATCTTGAATGGATATTTGAATAGGATGAGGCTTGGAGGAATGTGGATGGAGAAATCTTCAACAAGAGGGCTCCATGGAGCTTGAATCCTTCAATGGCCACCAATGGATCTCCTTGATGAAATGAGTGCTTGAAAAGTGATTGAATGCTTGAGAATGGATGACTGCTTCAATGGACACTTGTATTGCTATAAATATTGCTTCTTCACCTTTGGATCTCACTCTTCAAGTCTTTGTCTTAGAATCCTCTTGCTTATAGTTCAAGTAGTAGCTTGTGGTTCATGGTTAGAGAAAATGAGAAGAGAAAGCTTCCTTATATATGAAACTAGGGCACAATCTTCTAGAGAGGCCTACATAGGAGAATTAAATTCCAATTATACCTATACCCCTATAAGAGGATCTATATTAAATATAATTTAAGATTTGTTGTTTAGAAGACCAAAACAGCTGACCCAGAAGTAGGAATTAACTCTTTCCAAAGCCCAACATCCGGAAACCCTGGAATTCTAAAATTTGAACCTTGGGCTAGAAAAAGTTCTATTGTGACCTAGGTCAAGGTTGAGGTTTACCTTGACCTAGGTCAAGGTTGAGGTCAATCTTGACCCAAAAAGGCCGACCTTGACCCTGAGGTCAAAGTCCCCATTTTTCAGTCTGGAGTGTCAAAAATGAGGTGGAAAGAGTGGAGATGAGGGAGAACAGGGGAAAAATCCAAGTCAAAGTTAGGGACCCATTCAAGGTGATTTACATGACCAAAAACCACTTACTCGGAAGGCTAAACTAGTCTACAATAGAAGTGCTTCCATTTTTTGACTATATAAGAGGAATTGGTAAAAAGGATCCTAATCCATTTGTAGAAGTACTCTGGGAACCCAAATGCACGAAGCATACCCGTGATAAAAGGCCACTCCACTTTGTCATAGGCCTTTTCAAAATCAAGCAGTACCATAGCAACATTCTGACCATCAAACCAGGCCCAATGCATAACTTCCCAACTAGAGATGAGATTCTCTAGAATATACCTTCCTTGAATAAATTCAGTTTGTGACTGAAATAAAGTTTTTTAACAAATCAACAATTCTTCTAGCTAGCACCTTGGCAATAATTTTGTAGGACAGTTTCAAAAATGTAATTGGTCTCAAATTTTTAACAAGGGTTTTATCTCCATATCTAGTAGGTAACTTAATGAAACCTCTATTGATATTCTCCCCCAAAGACCCTCTATCAAACACATCTTCATAAAGTGACAAAACTAACATCCAATCCATTCCATGTTTTGCTTATAGAATTTGGCAGGAAGACCATCAAGTCCAGGGGACTTACCATTAGCTAGAGAACCAATAGCAGCATGTATCTCCTTAAGTGTAATATTCTTTTCCAACATGTCGATCTCCCAAGAAGACAAATTTTTAAGGATAAAATTAAGACATCTATCTAATGCCTCTTGATTGCTCTCACCATGTTCAGATGAAAATGGGTCACTGTAGAACTTGAAGCATGCATCCTTGATGACATGTAACTGATTAAATGATTGACTATATTAAGTTGAAGATGATGCAAGACATTAAATCAGTTAATGGTTTGTATTGTCATTGATGTCAACTTGATATCATCTGTATGGTCATGCCAAAGACTTCAGAGAACCAATGGAATAAAGGTTATGCTTTCAGCAATGCATAAAAGTCTAGTATTCAGTAAGTGACAGACTACACCGGCGAAGTGCACACCATCGGTAAAGACAGAGATAAAAGTCACAGTGATGCCCGATGAGCAGAAGATAGTGTTTCCTGATGAAGAAGAATCACATGATGCCTGACAAGCTAAAAATAGTGTTGCCCGATGAGCAAGATCCAATAATGCCCGATAGATGGAGATCCCAAAGCTAACTAAAGTGACACTGACAGAACTGGCAATTGTCACTGGCGATGAACTGCAGAATTGACCGACGGAATAGAGAGATTACAAAATAACAAAATATCTAGCTGGCAGAGATAAAGGATAGACTTAACTGGTTGTTTTATTTGTTTTATTTGACCATAGTTAAGTAAGTGATTTGTACAGTTGGAAAGAAGATAACTACGAGATAAATTAGGAGTTAAAGCCATAAATCAATTTGGCTGGATTGTCTTTCACACCAAGAATCAAGAATCAAGAAACAAGAATCAAGAACCTAGAATTAAGGAAAATGATGTCTATTTAAGAGACAAGCATAATTCATTCTCTGTGGTGGTCAAGAAGCAATCAGATACACAAGGGAGTGAACTGATAGAAGATGTTGAAGAGAAACTGATGAAGGATTAACTTCATACAGTCATGATCAATCAAGCTGAGATAGAGCTAAAGAATTTTGCAGACACCGATGGACAGAAAAGAATAGCATCACAGAGTAGAAAGAGTTGAGTACAAAGGAACTGTATTGATACATTGATCAGAAAGATATTGTAAGTAAATAGATCTAAAAATCTGCAATTCAGTTGCATTAGAAATAGGTCATTTTGTTTCAGTTTAAACATTGAAGTAATAAGTCTCTTAACAGAGCAGGACTTAAGAGTCTTTTGTAATTGAGGTATATCCTAATAGAATACCAAAAGGTTGACTCATGATAGTAGCACCGGTCTAACCTAAAGCCTATTGATAGTCTAAGAAGGAGGTTTATTCAAGGATGGTAGTAAGATTTTCATAAAGCCTATTGATAGTCATGAGACTGATTCAAGGATGGTAGCGTAGATGCCAGATACTTAGTGACAACCTATGTATTGAAAATCCTCTAACAAGGTCACACTTAATAGTGTGTTTGTAACCTTTAATAGGGTTGGCTCCTAATAGGGCTCACTTCAGAAGAGTGAAAATTTGTGGTACCGGTCCCAGTGGTTTTTCCCTTAACAGGGTTTCCACGTTAAAATCCATGTGTTATGTGTATGGTTTATTACTTTAGTGTTTTACATTTTGCATATGCATTTATGGATTGACTGGTATACTCTGCACATTTACTGAGTATCGGTAAATATAGTTTATTGCTTATCAGTTATCAAGGAGAATAAGGACAGACAAGGTAAACTGACAGACAGTTATTTGTTTTAAGTATTTCAAAGGCATGCATCTTGTTGGGACTTAATAATTGGAGAAGTATTGATTAGTGGATTAAATTGGATAAAATTTGAGGCCACTGATTCAC
>MU226758.1:511019-521140 GCA_018584345.1 Thuja plicata
TGAAAGTTGTTTCACTTTTAGGTTCAGTCTTCAATCTTGATATATCAAATGCAGAGATTTTGCTGATCAAAGTCTCTCTCTTGAAGTCTTGTGAGAATTGCATGGTTTCCTCTAGAATACTTATCTTTTTTTCATAGTCTGAGGTTAAAGTAGTTAGCAACTTGTCCATTATATCTTCTTCTGATATTTCTCCACCGTTGTTTCTGATTCCAAAGACTACTTCATTTATCCTTTGATTGTAAGCTCTAATGTTCTCTTCAAGTAACATCTCAAGACTGTTGTATTTCTTTTTCCATGTCTTCCTACGTGCACTCTTTGCTTGAATATCTCCTTCAAACATATCTTATAAATACTTCCATATGGTATATGCTCTGTCAATTTTATTGATCTCAGAAAATTCACTGTCAGATAAGGCGCTGATTAGGGCTTCTTTAGCAATTGCATTATTGGTAAATGTTTCCTTTTGTCTATTAGTAGCATCATCCTTTGCAAGGTCTTTTAGAGATGGAATTACAACTTCTTGTGTAGCAATTTCAAAGATCTCAAAGCCAACACACTATAGATGTGTTATCATTTTGTTTTTCCGATCCAGATAATTTTCTCCATCGAACTTAGGGCTTTCTTTTCTGAAGTAAGATATTTGATCTACCTTAAGCTATTAGGCTTCTTCTCCAAGGTACTTGGCTCTGATACCAATTTTTAGAATAGTCCCAAAGGATAACTGAGAGGGGGGTGAATCAGTTATCAGTAACTTTAGTTCTTTTTCTTCCTTTACTTCATAATACAAAAAAGTAAATGCTTGATCAGACAACATAGTACACAACACACAATTTGATTACGGGGAAACCAAATGGTAAAAATCCTGGTGGGAATTAACACCCACAATGAACTATAATTGTTTATAGTAATCCCTATTAGGAGTTGTACTTTACAATGCAATGAGTATAGTGACCTGGTTAAGGGTCGGACCCTGTTAGGAGTCTTTTACAAATAACCCTGTTAGGGGTGGTGGACTCACTGTCCAAAAGCTCACTGCTTAATGGTGAAGGCTACAACATTCTATATAATAGATATGCACTATATCTGATGATGAGCTATAGAGTAGACCTGCTATCTTGATCAGTTCAAGTGTATTACAATCTTTCACTTCTTCTTCACATAGACTCTTGATGAATGAACCGCATCTGATATTCTGCTCTGTACATCTTCTGTCTCTTTTCGTATCATTCACACTTAGCGTATCACAATTGACTTGATATAAGTATCTTTCTCAAAGTATGAGATCATGGGACCTGTAAGACAACTCTTCATAACATCCTTGTCAGCTCTACTAAGCACGCAAGCATAATTACAACCATGCAAGTATAAACTGAATAGACGCAACACTTCACTAAGTCGGCCTCACCAAATTAACTCTAACTTTGTAATCTTCTTGAAACATGTTTGGTGCCTTTAGATAACTATCATCAACTCATAACTAATCATGAATATACACATGCATATCCTAAAAATAGGTGAAACTCAAGAAACACATTAAATACGTCGGCTCTGAATAGATACTCTTCCAGAATTGTAACTGCCAATAACAGAATTACACAACTTGACTGAAACATCATATCTAGATTTGCGTGTATGAACATAACATAATAAACATGTCAACAATATGTAACTAACCACACAATTCTTCATGTCATCATTTTGATAAGTACATACAGAATCACTATTGTGTATTATATGTTGTCATCAATGACAAACATACAATCAATCAACTAAACATAATCAAATCTCCAACATTATGATCACATGATATAGCAGTATGCATACACGCATTATCTATAATGCATTCTGAAACAAAGTTTGAAACTCTCTGTGAAAAATGCATACGATTGCAAACATTAAATGCAATAAATTTTATAAAAGATGTAAATGTTCGATCTTCTTCACATTTGCATTCGAGATCACAGAATTTGGAGAACACAAGAGCACTGAGCATCAAAGAATGGAAGCACAACAGATTTGGTGGTTACGTAAATGGATAAGAAGTTGGAATGGAACCCTAGCAGTTGCACCATTTCATATTATTGTGAAACCCTACTTAATCAAGTTCCACTTAAGTATGGCAACCCCAGTTGTTTTCGACACTGCTGAGGGGAAGAGATTTGTCTTTAAGAAGCATCCATTCAAATCCATTCTAGATGATGTTGAAGGAGCATTTTGGTGGTACCCTAAATTTTGATAATTTAGAGGTCCCAATCCATTATCAAGAAGCATGTTTCTCCGTACTAAAAAATATCAAATGAAGGAAAATTTATGACACAAATAAATAGAACTAACTAATCAAAGCCTTCAGAAAATGCTAGAATTTCAACCTGCTACAAAGATGATGCCAACAGAGGCTGAAGATGGTCAAATTTTAAAAATCTAAAACTGACCCAGTTTGGAAAATCAAATTTCCTATCTCCATCAAAACTCTTATCTTTTCATGATGTGTTTTGAATTTTTGACCAAAGCCAAATCCGAAAGTTAGGTAGTTATTATTTAGTTAGTTTAGTGTTTTTTCAAAATATTTTATAATAAGGGTTGTGTCTTTTCACCTTAAGGAGGTGTGAAAGCCACTCAAACACATATATATACATAATGTAAAATTTAAAGACAAGATGATACAGAGTCAGAGAGTTAGGTCAAGCACATCATTGAACTCCTCTTCAACCCAGACTTACTACTTGGCCTAGACTCAATATTAGAGTGGGTTGTTCCAGGCCAGGGATTTGACTATAGTGAGTGTTTTACAGAGCTAAAGGAGGGATTCAACTATGGTCGTGTTCCCTTCCTCACTTGGTGGGGTAATGTTGACAAAATAGCCTACCAGAAGGATATTGCAAGAAAGTGGTAGACTCTGAAATCTATTGTTGAGGACTTAGCAAGGCCCGAGGAGATGCAAGATAAAGCAGTGTTTGAAGAGGTACCCAAGAAAAAATGTGGGCAGAGACAAGGAAAACAACATGCAGCAGATTGAAGAAGAATCGGACAGCTTATGTCCTATGTTCATGTAATTTTGTTAATGTTTGAGAGCTATGTATCAATCTAATCTCTCCTAATCTCCTCTCTATTCTCATTACATGCAGTGTTTAGGTAGAAGATAATATATAGCCAGCCCTATTTTGAATTTTCCTCTAATGGGCTTAGTATAAAAATTTGGGCTAGAAATATTGTATAGCCTCAGGGCTAATATTCCTTATGTAATCTCTTTTCATATCAATATATATATAAATGTTACAGACCAAAAAAAAATATTCTTCTAAACCTAGCCTAGCCTATCTCAACCACTTTGACCCTGGATTCAAACTCATCCCAACCTATTCACCCCATGCTAAATCTAATTCTAATCCTAATCGAATCCTAACCCACCTCCTAATCTTGTCACATTCCATTAAGGTGTGATTAAGAACTCAACCCACTTGAAAAAGTCAACTTTCTCAATCTTGACTCTCTCCAAGTCCACTTTCTCAAGCTTGCCTCTTACACCCACACCATGCCTCTTAAATGCTTGCATTTAATGCATGTTCCCTCCATCATGCTTCTTTAATGCCTTTGGCATTTAAATCTTCTTACACCTCATTAATGAGTTTTATAACTCCATTAATGACCCTTGTCCCCCCTCTCTCTCCCCATTCTTCGATAAATAGAAGGAGTTTTTGAGCACAAAGAAGCCCACAATTTTAGAGTTAAATGTATTTTTATGTTGTTTAGATCATTTTAGAACTCATATTGCATCTTAGATCTAATATTAGGCATTGTTATTATCTTCATTTTTAGAATTAAATATGCATGTTTCTTTATTGATTAGACTAGTTTGATTCAAATCTTTCATACTAAGTCATATATGTCACTGATAGTAGCATAATCTGAGGGTTGTTATGTTGCTTATCATAGTATTTTTAGTTAGAAAGCAATAGGTCGATTTTAGTTCTTTATATGCTCATCTAACCATATTTTTCACTAACATAATGATCTATTGAAGTGTTGTGTCACAGTTAACAGGTGCACTATTTCACACACATTTTTGGCACCCACCATGGGGAATAATTTTGGATTTTGCCTCATTTTAACTCTATTTTTCATCAATCTATCCTCCCATATTTTAGGTCCAGAGTCATTTTTGATAATAGAAGAACGCATCCGGGATACGCCCTTGCACCACAAAAATTGAGGCTCGCATCTGGGATTTCCCAGGTCATTTTTAGCATAGGCTCATATCTAGGAAACATTTTGTTGCATCTAATAACATAAATTCATATATGGGTTTTTGTATCATTTACTGCATTTCATGGATTGCATATGGTGATTTTTTATGGATTTCATTGCCTAACCCTAACACCCTAACCAGTGGTGATTTTGGCATTTTGATAGCCTAAATAAGTGCTTTTAGGTTTCTGAGAAGGAGATAAGAAGATAATACTAATGTGTGTGGTTGTAGGGATCTTCAACTGATTTCAATACTAACCCCTTTTTCAAAAAAAATCAAACTTAACACCATTTTCTCAATATGTGTCAAGTCAACTAGATTATTATGCTCTTTTCCTCTTGAGGAGAATCAGAAAATCAGACGTTGGTTTAACACTTGTAAATGGATTTGGGGGTAAATGAACAAGCAATCTCATCATTTAAACTTCATTTTGGAAATCAGTTATTGAACCAATCAAAGCATTTAACATTGTGGGCTAAATGAACAAACTCATTGTTTAAATTGGAATAAGAAATTGAACAAGCTACTCATCTAAATTTGGGGAAATTGAACAACACAAATTTACTTTCAATCATTATATTTTCCCTAAAGTAGGAACATCTTAAATCGAGCACAACATTGCTTGAGGGAATGAACTGTTTGATTGACTTTGTTTTGGGAGAAAACGGCATGGATTAGGAGAGTATGTTCTTCTTCTTTTGGAGAATTTGAAATCTAGATGTCCTATGCTCGCCAATCCTCTGTACACTTATTTAACAGTAGAGGGCCTACCAGTTGAGGAAAAAAATCTCCTAGGAACGACCCAAGTGAGGACAAGTTTTACGCCAACCCTTCCAACTCACTATAAATAATTGCTTCCTCGTAGGCCAAAGCCTCGAAAGATAGAATCGGTTTTGTTCCTGGAATTCTGACATCATTCCTTGAACATGTTTGGGTATGTGTAGAGCAGAGCCACTTGAATCTTTCTTGTGAGACTACACATATTTGAGTACTCATAGGGCTATACGCCTCAATTTTTCCTTGTGCAATTCTATGGGAGACAGTTTTGAATGGATTGCCCCATCATAAACAATGAATTTTTTAGACAAAACTACCTGATTCACCTCTGAAAGGGTGATAATCCTTGTGCAAGGAAAAAAGTAATCACCCCAAGACACTCATCATATCATGCCCTCACTTGCGTTTGGAGTTGGCTAATACATCATCATGATTGGAGCCATTGCACGCTTGGTGATGGTTGTATTCTGATTAGCATTTGAGTGTGTACCTAAGTCAACAAGAAAGGGTTTTCATCCTCTACCTAGAAAATAGGGCATAAGGATGTGTTTGTTCCCTTAACAATGCAAATTTTCTTAATGTATCTAAAAGATCACTAACAAGATAACACCCTTAAAACAAGCAACAAAATTCAATCCTTGATCTACATGTGTTTTTCACTTACCACCAAGTCTTTGAACATGATCACAGATCAAATAAACTTTACGCACTTTCAAGACAAAAATTTCAAAACTTGACAAGATCTGATAGAGACATCATAAACTCGCATCCCAGATTTCTTAGCTTGTATCTGGTATTCTAGCTCGTATTTAGTGTGCTTCATCGTATCTGGTCAGTGCATCATTGCATCTAGGGTTAAAGCTCGCATCCTGGGTCATTAGAAGCTTGCATACTATATTTTTTGGCTCGCATCTAGGATAGTGGGTACTTGCATATTAGTTTCTTAGAAAATCTCAGTTGATTTGGATACCCTTTTGGCTCTTTAGTCTGTCCCTGTTGTCTTTTCTGGTCTCCCTATTGTTGTGTCAAAACACTCTTTTTCAAACGTCTATGTTGCATGTCCTGTCAATTTCTCGCAATTAGTCTCAATACCTGTGGTCTATCTGCTTCTTACAATAACTTTATTCCTAGCTCACTATTAGGGCATTCTAACCCTCTAATTCTAAAATCATTTACTTCCACCAAAACACAAATTACACTTCTATCTAGACACACTCACTTGAACGATTCGAGATACTACCTGACACTATCAGAAAACTCTGACAGAGTTGAGATACAACTTCATGGTTAGCACAAGATGCAACAAGTACACTTCTAAATAATTGGAAGTGCTTCTTAGATCACTACACTTTCAAGGAGAAACATCCCGCAGTTCCCTGCTTGATTTAGACTCTCCAGCCATGGACAGAGACACTCGTGAATGGAGTGCAGCTTTTAATGAATATGACAATAACAAAAACCAAAAGCATGAAGATACTGATGAAGAAGAAGAACCCACATTTGACTGTCCTATATTTGAATCAGGTAGTGAGGAAGACATCACTGAATAAGAGTACAATAAACTCAAACAAAGCAAGAAATTCCAAAAGATAATGGAAAAGATGATTAGCGAAGATAAAGAGAAATACTTTCTCCACCTAGCATCCACTAGCGTAAAATTACCCCCAGATTATGATGTCAAACAACTAAAAGGAAAGGAGGTGTCAACTCCTATATCCATTCTCGCCAAACAACTCACCTTAATGCAAATTGAGCTTGCGACACTCAAACAAGAGAAGAAAAAACCCAAAATGAAATACTCTTTGGACACCATTTGTCCATTTCCTTTTGCCAAGAGTATTACTATGGTCTCGTTTCCTCCTAACATGACAAGACCAAAATATGAAAAATATACAAGAGAGAATGACCCACATGATCATGTCAAATAATTATTCCCTCTGAGCATAGAATAAATTCATGAACCTACCTACCTCAAGCGGCCCTTTCCAAGAAGTCTAGGTGGCAACGCCATGGAGTGGTTCTCAAAACTTACCCCTAAGGTAAATACTTTTGAGGAGTTAATTCAAAAATTCATTCAACATTACTCTAACAATATCCAGCATGATGTGACTATGATGGATCCATGTAACACTAAACAAAAGACTGGCGAGTCATTTACACACTTCCTACAAAGATGGAGGAAAATCTTCGAATGATATTCAAGGACTATTCCCGAATCTTAAAAAATGTAAATCTGTGTTAATAACTTGATCCCTGAATTAAACTATGCATTGCAAACACAAGACTCACCTAGCTTTGCTAGGATGGTCAAGAATACCATCCGCATCGAAGAACTAATGGTAAAAAAAGGGGAGATCACTCTTCAAAGTGAAAACAAATCCACAACTCTAACTCCAAGCCTAAATGGTGGAAGCAGAACAAAAACATTGTCAATGATGGAGTAGTGGATGCCTCTATTGTAAACTCTAAACCTGAGGTATTCAATTTAACCAATAGCATGCAAGCAAGCAAAGAGGCCAAGGTAACAACTTCTTTACCTAAATCAAACAACGAGAATAACAAGGGTCAACCGTGGACTTCCAAACCTTAAATAAAATTTACTCCTTTAGGAGAACCTCTTGAAATTGTTTTAAAAACTCTTTTAGACAACAAGGTTCTCAAAATCCCATATTCCAAACCATGGGAGCCAGAAGTTAAACCCAGGTGGTGGGATGATAATTCCTATTGCCTCTTTCACAAAAACAAAGGACACAAGACTAACAACTGCCTTAAGCTCAAACACGTCATCCAGGACCTTATTGAAGGAGGAAAGATCAAAGTGGATAGACACACTACCAACAAAGACCACACGACATTTAACAAACCATTCCCTAATTACGAGAAAGGTGAAGTGTCTAAAGGAAAAGGTAATGAAGTAAAATACACCTACTCCAACAATGATAATGTGATCAACATGCTAGACATTAAAACTAAATTCATTAATGTGATCACAATCAAAGGTGTTAAAGACACATCTTTCTAATCAAATGTGGTGACACAGAGTCAAGCACAAGTTACAATCAAAGGACCCAATTCCTCACCAAACCCAGCATCAACGTCCAAGGTTCCTATCGTTACTAACCCCAAACCAGTAGCAAAACACATGGTTACTATTCCTGCAGCAAAGTATGACTTGGTGGACCAATTGCAAAGAACCTCTCCTAAAATTTCCATTTTTGAGTTACTCAAGATATCCACAGTGCATAGAGAAATCCTCGAACAAGCCCTACATGTCGCAAATGTCCCAAAGGACCTTGATGTAGACAAATTCCAAGCGATGGTTAATCATATTTCAATGCCACATTATCTCTCCTTTTCTGAAGAGGATGATAAATCATTGACAAATCCACACAATCAACCCCTTCATATTGAGGTCCTAATTCACAAATCTCGTGTTTGACATGTATTGTCATGCCCAAAAGTTGGGCAAAAACACACGAACAAAAATTTAAATAACGCATTAAAACGGGATACGAGAACAACACAAGAGTAACAAGTGCACGCAAAATTGTGCAAGGGTAAATGATAACCAGAATAGGTCACAAGGGGAGGAATAGCTTTCACAGCTATCCTAAGTGATGTCTAAAGTTCCAAACTGGAACTGCACGCAAACTGACGTAGTTGGCTGAAAGTCAACTAGAGTTGACCAAAAGTCAACTATACTTGATAAACGTGAAGGAGTGTCACTAAGGCCTACTACGCACAGAGGAAGTCAAAGGTGCACAAAATGAGAAAGTTGACCAAAAAGTCAACCCATGTTGACCAAAAAGTCAACTGTCTCCGAAAGGCTCGAAACTAAAACCCTAGGGTCCAAAGGCCATAAGGAGTACTGGGTTCCAATGTCAAAAACAACAGACAAAGTTTGAACCAGGGTTGACCGAAAGTCAACCGTGTACGTCAACGGCCAAGGGTGACAAAAAAGACTAGGAATTAACCAAGAACGATTAGATTAAAAGTTCAACAATTAAAGGTTTAATACCTATTCTTTAAAACATTATAACTTTAGTATAAACAATTAAACTAAAACCCTTAAAAGAATAATTATAAATAATTCGAAATCTATACTTAATCTATTTAACATTTAAGAGAACAATTAATCCAATAGGTAATTAACTATTAAAATAATTCTATCTTTAATATCTAATTACTAACAAAATTACCTCTTTAATAACATAAAAATAATCTACTTAACAATTCTTATCTTTATTTCAAAAATTCTAATTATGACGATAAGATATAACCAAAATAATCTTTAAAAACTAATTAGAAATGCTAAATAAAATACTACCCAAACTTACAATACAACTATCTAAATCAATTTAAATTTTAAAAAAAATCCTATTAACAATTCTAATATAAATTATCTAAATCGAATCTCTACAAGTGACAAATCTAATATAGTAAACCATATATAAAATAAATCTAATCTAAATAAAATTTAAGCATTAATAAAAGCAATCACTTACCCTCATACCTATATTTAAATACTTTTAAAAGGGAGAGAGTAATTCTAAGTAGAACAACGCGAAAAAGATCATTCAGAGATTAACTAGCAAACAGGAAAAGAGCATAGAGTCTAACTGATAACAAAGATTACGTGACATTGAAAATTTATCTCTTCCTCTGAAAGAAATTTTAAACAATATACAGGAAGATTCCTCATCGCATCCACTTCTCTCATATCCACACAATAATGATAATAAATTTCCTAACAAAATAAGCTTGCATATAATTTTACAATTCTATAACAACTTTTCAATAATGAGAAATTTAACCAATAAGGATTACATTCGAATCTCAAATAATGATTCTACACAACTTCGGGTATAGTGATAAGGCATATTACAATGGCGTATTTCCAGCCATACTCATCTCCCACATAAGGGTATCTTGCACCTTTGATATCCACCAGGTACCTGAAGTCAAGGTAGAGTGAGGTTGACCATGGAGGCTCACCTCCCAACCTAGGCCTTTACAAGGCCACCCCCGAGCTTGGGGATCCAAACTGGAATGGGTCACAAACATATACAACCAACAAGCAGGAAAAGAAAAGGAGTCT
>MU226758.1:521626-567487 GCA_018584345.1 Thuja plicata
TATAAAGAGGAATGGTGTTGAGCTATCCTTCCTAAGCTTCCTTCTCCAAAGGCTCCTTCAAACTGGATTCTGTCTCTAAGGGTAGAGAGTGGGTGAACACTCAACTCATCCTAAAAACTCCCCTAAAAAGGAAAACCTCCAACATGAGCAAGGCTTAACCCAAGGGTAAGGTAACTCTAACCAATCCTTAACCAAAACACTTCCTAACCCTCCAAGGTTAAAGTCAAATGAAACATGGGTAGAAAAGAGAGTGAGGTTAACCAAAGTCACACTTCTCTTTCAAATTCGCTCAAAGATGAAAATGACACTTTAAGGGGGTAATAAATGAGTTTAGAGGCTCATTAATGACATAAAATGACACCTAACCCATAGGGTACCAAGTTGGGTGACTAAAACTGACCCCGGTTACCCTCTAGGAGTCCAAAAGACCCTCTAAAACTCACCCTGAAGTTAACCTACGAAATTCTAAGTCAAAGAAACTCTAGAAACTTCTAACCTTGGCGTAAGCATGGGTACTACTCAAAGATGACCTTAGTTAACCCTTGACTTACCTTGGTTTCCCTTTACTAGCCATGTCCATAATAAATTACAACAGTTGCCAAATTTGGCACATTAAATTAAAACATTAGACATGACTTAATAACAAGAACATTTACTAATTTAATAACATACATGCAAACCACGTTCACGAAATAAACACATAACAACGAGGTCCATATCTCTTTATATAGACAGGACCTTGGTGAGCACAGGTATATACATAGGTTCCAGAATTGGGTCCCCGATTTAGATCCATGGTCAACTCTTCCTGCACACTGAATGCACACATCAGTAGATCCATCACCGATATGCCTGGACTAGATCCTAACTTAATCATGCATCATTTGTCTATAGCTCCTGGGATAAAACCCATGAAACAGAAATTAAGAAAGATGCATCCTCATGTTGCATTACTAGTAAAAGTAGAGCTGGAGAAATTGTTGAAAGCTAGATTCATTAGAGTCATCGCTTACGCGAGATGGATTTCTACTATAGTTCTCGTATCTAAATTAGAAAAATCTATCAGGATCTGTACTAAATTCAGAGACTTAAACAAAGCATGCCCTAAGGATAATTTCCCACTGCCTAACATTGATATGATCATAGACCTCACATCAGGATACCAAATGTATGAGCACTAATGGATGGTTTCTCAGGAAACAATCAGATTAAAATTGCCCTTGAAGATCAATAAAAGACCACATTTACATGCGCATGGGGAACCTTTTGCTGGAATGTCATGCCATTTGTGTTAAAGAATGTAGGAGCCACATATCAAAGATCCATGACAACTATATTCCATGACATGATGCATAAAAACATCGAGGATTATGTGGATGACACCTTGGCTAAGTCAAAAGAAATAAATACTTATATTGATGACCTAAGGAAAATATTGGATCATATGGAACAATTTCAACTCCGGCTCAATCCAAAGAAATGTGCCTTTGGGGTCCAATTAGGAAAACTCTTAGGTTTTATTTTTTCAGCAAAAGGAATTGAGGTAGACCCTGCAAAAGTCAAGGCTATACTGGAAATGACTCCTCTATGCAACATCAGTCAAATGAGGACATTACAAGGGAGACTCTAGTCAATCAGGAGGTTCATGTCACAACTTGTAGATAGAGCACAACCCTTTACCAAATTACTATAGAAAGGGGTCACCTTCAAATGGGATGAACATTATGAAGCCAACTTCAACGAATTAAAAGAGTACCTAGATACTCCTCCTATTCTCATGGCACCCATTCATGGAAAGCCATTACTCCTATATATTTCAGTTACAGCTACATCATTAAGAGTATTTCTAGAATAAGAGGATGAAACTAAGAAAGAAAGAGCAATCTACTACATTAGTAGAACACTAGTGGCCTATGAACTCAATTACAGCATAATTGAAAAATCATGCTTAGCAGTTGTATTTGCATCACAAAATTTGAGACATTACATGCTATCACATATAGTGAGGCTCATTGCAAAGATAGATCCTTTGAAGTATCTCCTAAGCAAGATAGCCTTAACAGGACGGTTAGAAAAATGGGTCCTGATCTTAAGTGAATTTGACATTGAATATGTGGACCGAAGAGCTATTAAAGGACAAGTCCTGGCAGATAAACTAGTTGATTCACCTCTCCAAGATGATGAGCCTTTAAGGATTGAGTTCCCTGATGAAATAATTATGCATCTAACTAAATATCTATGGAAGATTTACTTTGATGGTTCTTTCACACAACAAGGCTCTAAAGCAGGGGTTCTATTCATAACTCCTCAAGGCTACAGGATACCCAAGTCCTATAAATTGATGTTTCCATGCACAAACAACATTTCTAACTATGAGGCATTGGTAAACGGTCTTGAGCTCACTATGGAGTGGAAAATTGTAGAGTTGCATGTGTATGATGACTCCCAGCTTATCATCAATCAATTCAATGGAGATTATTAGATGAAAATGAGAAGTTGATGCCCTACAAGCAATTGGTTGATGACTTAAAGAATTATTTCATCTTCGTCACCGTCCAGCGAATACCGAGAGCAGAGAATAAGGCTACGGATGCTATGGCTACATTGGTGTCCATGTTACAACTGGAGGAACATCAATTCTACTATGACTTCTTGGTGGAAGAATTATCCTATCCTGCCTTTGATACCCCTAAATACCAAGTAATCTATGCCCTAAATACCCAAGACCCATCTCGGTATGCTCAAATCATTGCCTACCTAACTAACCAAACCATTCCCAATGACCTACCCAGGAATGAAAAAAGAGCCTTGATTAGGAAAGCATTGCGTTATGTCCTCATCACTAATAACTTGTATAGACAAGGTCTTGATGGTACCCTTCTTAGATGTTTAGAACACAAAGAGTCATATTGCGCATTAAAATAATTCCACGAAGGTGTATGTGGATCCCACTTGAATGACTTTTCATTGGCTAAAAAACTACTCATAGTAGGCTATTACTGGCCTACCATGGAAAAAGATGCTATTCAATTTTCAAAAACATGTCATAAATGTCAAACACGTGGAAACCTCATCCATGCTCCTACCAGAGAACTTATCCCTTTCATAAAACATTGGCCATTTCAACAATGGGCCTTTGACTTGGTTGGACAAATATATCCTAATTATTCAAATGGACACAAGTTCATCATTACAGCCATTGAGTATTTCATAAAGTGTGTCAAGGTCGTGCCACTAATCAAAGCCACTGGCAAACAGGTGGCTATGTTCATCTTGAACTACATTATCTATAATTATGGGATACCCTCTTCAATTGTAACAGACAATGGGGGCCAATTTAAAACCAGGACATTGATGACCTTTGTAAACAATTCCACATTACTCAACATTGCTCCTCAATCTATTACCCTCAAGGTAATGGAAAGGCTGAGGAATCTAACAAAAATATTCTCAAGATCCTACATAGAACTGTGAGTAAGTCTGGCAAAGACTGGCATTTACAACTAAATCTGGCACTTTGCGCCTACAGAACAAGCATCACCAACTCGAGCCACGCCATTTGCCCTAGTCTATGGCGCTAAAGTAGTATTACCTATTAAGGTTGAACTCCCATCATTGCAGGTATCTTTACAAGGTCTTGTTATTGATGAACAATACTGCATTGATCAGGTGAATTCTTTGGAACTACTTGATGAGCACAGGCAATAGGCGTTCGATCATCTAAAAGTGTACCAAGCATGAATGTCCAAAGGGTACAATAAAAGGGTCAAACAATGATAGTTCAAGTGGGGGATCTTGTCCTAAAGGAGAATCCTAAGAATCAGCCTAACAAAGAATAGAAAGGAAAATTTGAACCTAACTGGTTGGGACCTTATGTTATCACTGCTATTTTTGGGATTGGAGCTTATCAACTAGCTACACCTAAGGGAGATGTCCTTCTAGATCCTATCAATACTCTATATTTGAAGTGGTTCTACACTTAATGTTCGGCTAACAGAGCCTGTATAGTGAAATAGTTTTCAGAAAATACCAAAAAAAATAGAAAATTAATCCTAAAGAAATTCAAAAATAGTGGAAAAAGTCCTAAAGAAAGGTATCCTTGGTGAAAACCTGGCAAACAGGCGCCTTGATACTACAAAAACATTCAAAAAAACAAAAATAGCAAAAATTTTGAAAAAGAGAAAAAAGTGCCTTAATGAAAACCTGGTAAAACAAGCATCTTGGTAGCAAGAAGAGAGAAAATATCTTGCCAAATGGTGAAAACCTGGCAATCAGGCATCACTTGTATCCTATTCTCTATCTATCAATACATTGTCGATACTAAGCCTTCACAATTACACCTGTGCTAAATGGTTAGCTTTGATTCCTTATGAAATCTTATCCTTGCTTGGGATTTGTCTGTGTTTTTGTCTTAGGGATGCAAGTCATTTTGCACTAGGGGCATCTTTGCTAGTATGTTAGGTTGCATCTTCTAGGTCATCATAGGATAGTTTTTCTTGTGATACAATGTTTTTTGATACTTGCACCAACTGTCATTTTCATGAGACAAGGTTGGCACAAATATTGCACTAACATGAATGGTGTTCCTAAGACCTACATTAGATTGCAAATAGGAATAACATTGTACATAGACAAGGAACACATATTGCTTAAAATACAAATTTTTGGTTGATGAATCTCTAATGTGCTTGTAAAATGAATCAATAGTATTTCTCAATACTACCTAAACATGATTTGATCTTGGTTTGATTGTGACTCTTTTATGCACTGATGATGATTTACCTCAGGGCATTTAAGCAATTATGAATTTTATTTGAATGATTCACAATTGATAGTTCTTATGTCTTCTAAGTTACTCCATGATGTCTGCACAAAGACAAAGAGTCACAAGGATAGGGGCATAATGTTTTCTTGGTTTTCTGTGTATGGTGATTGTTCCAAATGATCCTATAAATTTCACCTAACTAGGATGTTTATGGTAACAACTGCCAACATGAGTGGATAGCTGCATATATCTCGATCTTTGTTATGTGTAAACTACGGTGAGGTTGAAACAATTTCCTTGTCTATTTTCTAAAAAATCATATTCTCACTAAAGTATATGAAGCATAATGTACCCAAGGATATGAATTTTCAAAGTCATTGCGGGTCCAATAACTTGCCTTACACAGAATCTGATATAATAAAAGGAAGGTGATTATTTTTATCCTAGCTTCTATGCCTTGATGCCTAAGTCTATTTGTGACATTTCAATAAAACATAGTATTCATACTTGCGTATTATCATTAGGTATTAGTGATGGTTGTACTATCCAGTGGTATCCATTCTAAAAAGTGCCCAATGATGATAAAAATATTACAAAACTGCCAATCAGTGACAAGTCCTAAGAGTCTGCATATAATTGCATTTAGAAATTGCATAACTCATTTTTGAAAAAGAATAAAAGCATAAGGAATGTGAGCTCAAAAATGATTCTATTTTATTCTAAATCCAATTTAATTACAAACATTTCAATATTACTGATATCTATATTATTGCACATCCATAGCATACATTTTGCATTCATAAAATGAGACAAAAAGAAAATACAAAAACAAAGCATTTATGCATTGCATTTATTTCTACATCCTAAGTGCATCCATACATTTTACTTGCATAAGAAAAACTCAAAAACATACATTTGCATGTTCACATAGTATCATTTAAAACATATTTATCTTAGTGATATATCCAACACATAAATGATGTCATCTAATCTAACTCATCATACGACCAAGATATAATCACATGTGCACAAAAAATCTATCAAAGCAGAAAGAACTCATGAATCATGTAAGAATCTAAAACAACTGCATCAGATATATATCTCAAAACATGGTTTAAATCAACAATATGGCACAAGTATACACAAAGAGTATCAAAGTCTACAGATGAATCAGATATACATATACAAAGTGTCAATAGTACAAAAGAATGGCCTCACAGGGCTCTAGATATATAAAATGATCTCCCACAAAAGTACAAAAAGATATGTCTCAGCTTTGGCTTCCCCCCTCTCCCTAATCTGGAGGAGGAGGAAGAGGTGGTATGAATGGAGGTGGAGGAGGCATCACTCCCTCAAACTGCTAGGCAACTCGTGAAAAAGAAAGTGCTCTCTAGCCCTTTGGAACTGCAGCATGGTATAAAGAAAAATAATAGGTTGCTCTCTGTCCCTGATGGGTGGCTATCCGGGCCTGGGCATCTCTCTCTGCTCTAAGAATATCCCCTACATATCCTTCTCTACCCTGAGGCACTCCAGTTGTGCATCCTTTTCCATCAGTAGAGCCTCTAAAGTGGTAATATGGTCTCTTAGCTTCTCTCTCCCACTCACACTCAAATAGAGGATCTCTATCTCTGCTGGAACCCCTGCCAGAATCTTATCCTAATGGTCTTTCTTGTGACCTGTCTGGCTACCTCTGCTACTATTGCCTATGTCGTCTCTGTTGCTCTCTAGTAAATAGAGGACCTGGATCCATCTTAGGAGCAACAAACCTAAAATGGGTACGTCGACCCTCTCCACTGCCACTGGCAACATCTGCAGTACCACCCACAGCTCCACCTCCCCTATAATCTCCATCATCATCCCCATCATCTGGAGGAGGATGCCTAACATCTCATCTCCCATACCTACCTCCATCTTGTCCTCCCCCGCCACCCCTAGCTCTCTATTCTCCTCCTCTCCCCCTGGTAGGGTGATCATCTAGATCATAATCTATCAAATCCTCTATACGAGGAATGACCTCCTCGGGCACTGTGAACCGTGGGAATGGATACTGAAGCATCTATGTTGTGTACCCATCTGAGCAACCTGCATCTGCAACATCAAGACAAAGATCCCAATCTACTCTAACCATGTCTCTGATCTCCTGGTGGGCAGTCTCATAACTCAACTAGGCACCCCATAATGGTGCCTCATCATGGGTCCAGGCATATACTGTAACATCCTGAGTCCTGCCCTATCGTTGGTCGTACTGTCTCAAAACTTAGGTACGTACAAACTGCTCTACAATATATTGGATCCTCCCGATAAGGTACCTACTCTAAAATAAAAATGGAGCTTATCTAGCGTCTGAGGTCCACTCCTCACAATCTAAGTATGGTCATCATACTACCTCTATCATATCATCAAAAAGTCTCCACCAATACTCTACCTTTTCTAGATGGGGCTGTTGAATAAGACCTGCATACATATATACATAGGGCTGCTCTGGTGCCCATTATCTATCCACTATTAGACATGTAACAAGGATGTTCTCCCAGACCCAGATCTGAAGAATCAAAATACCCACAGTCATGCTCCGGGTATAGTGGTAAACAATCTCATGAAGCTCTCGATACATGTGGGCTAGGATGCAACTGCCCCATGCAAATCTTCGTCTATGGACAACCATCTGCTCCAACATATCTACCCATCCTATGAGGAATTTGTATTGTCCTCTGTCTTGCATCAGGATGCCACCAATCAAGCCTGTTAAATATACAGATAATCAATCATAATGATCACACATGTAATCCCAAGAAAGGTATCTCCAATCAATGGTATCATTCTAGAAATACCGATGAGCTGCACCAATCTCCATGGCAGAATTTGACTCAAAGCGCACCTCACGGCCAATAATTGAAACTCATAGTATGCACCATATGTCCTCAGGAGTGACTATCATCTCCCCGGTTGGGAGATGGAAATTTTTGTGCTCTGAGTGCCATCTCTCGGCAAGAGCAGTTAACAACCCCCGATTTACCCCTATATCGGGTAAACCAATCAAATATCATAATCCTACACGAACTACTACCACCTGCTCATCATCTAACAGCAGTCTAGCCAAGGCAAGAACACACCCTGGATATGTCCTATGAAATGTGACTACCTCAAAATTAGCCTATTTTGGCACATAAGAAGATAAATCAATGTTCTTTCTACAACAAAAATATAGAATCATGATCAACAAAGTGATTCAAAGTCCGCAGCAGACAAATAGTTCAAAATGGATAAGTTTCTAAGTCCAAAAATGAGATGCAATCCTAGAAAAACAAGGTGTGATCTCTTTCGCTAGATGCGATCTTGGAAATACAGGATGCGGTGAAGAAAATTGGATGCGATCCTGAAAATCTTGGATGCGATCCCACAAATGGGGTATGCTCCCAAAATGCATGGTACAACAAATTGAATTTCCAATCTTAAAACTAAGCTAAAACAAGGTAACAAGATATGATCTAGGAAATCCTAGATACGATATAGAAATCTAAAAAATTTGGATACAATCCAAGAAATACCAGATGTGACGCGGGTTTAGCAGGGTGCGATCCGAAATCTCCAATGCGACCCAGAATCTAAAGGGCTCTAACAGCTACAGAAAAGCATAAAAATGAAAAATACCAAATTCACAAGGTAGTTTTCTAAGTATTTACTGTAGGTGCATAATTGGCTAGGCGTTGATGTCAATGGCTGAGCTCAAAATGATGTTTCTGCGCAGGGATCACCATCTCCTCTATAGAGCTCTCAAATTTACTATGGATAAAATTGAAAATGAATAGGAAAAAGATAATGTTTGAGATATATATTGGCCTTTTGAGCTATTTGGGGGTTCCAAAACTCCTCCTAGGCAATGTACACTCATTTTGTTCCCCTTCTGATCAATTGGGAATGAAATTGAAGTGATACATTTTGACAAGAAATTTAACAAGCCCACACAGCGAGATTTATCATTATGTCGGTAGTACAAAGGTCATCTCCGCTGTCAAATCCTTGGTCTATGACGCGCAAAATGAGCAAAGTAATGGAGATACCTATAAGGAAAGTCTGGAAATTAAAACTAGATTTAAGCAAGATGTTATTGAAGAAAATTTACAAGCTCACTTTTCCACACAAATAATGAAGGTGCATTAAATCCCATGGCACGCACTTTTTGCAACAGCTCCTAAAAATGCAGAATTGCTCCATTTGTTCCAAAAATCTGTCAAATTGCACATTTCATCTTAAATCTTGGTTTGACATCATTTTATCAGTCTCCTCACTCATATTTTCATGTAATTAACTTGGTACTTATGTGTTTACTCTTAAACACACTGTCATTTTCACTTCTTCTACTCCATCCTTTCTTGCCCTACCCATTCCAGCAAGTGATAGATTATTTCAATAGAGGGATTTCATTCTTTTTCCTTCGATTTCATTCCTGAGGGGGCATGATCACACTATCATCAATGAATTTTTTGCTTGAAACAACATTAAAAATGACTTTGTTATCAAACAACTAGGGGCACGACAGTTTCCTTGACTAAGTCAGAACTGTTGGATTGAAAGCTTTAGTTCTCATAAGTTGGATATCTTGTGTTTCCTCATTTTAAAATATTCTTACTAAGCTCTTGGCAGCTTCATACTGACTTTTAGATGACAACCAAGTTTGAAATCAGTATTACCAATCTTTGGATGACAACCAAGTTCAGGATTGGCATCTTTAAAATCTTTTATTGACCTTTGGATGACAACCAAGTTTAGAGTCAATTCTATCAGTTTAGTTCAAACAAGTGTGAGATTGATCTCATCAGGCATTTCGTTTAATCATGAGCAAAATTCTAAAACTTTCTGAAGTCAACATCAAAACTTTCTTTGAATCAATGTGTTGCTCGCACATTGATTCAAAGAGGGGCAAATGTAACCACCCTAATTTGGTCTGCTCTGACTATAGACCATATTTGCCCTTAGTGTGATCATACCCCCAGTTATGTCCAGACAACACTTCAATCAGATGGTATAACTCTTTCAAATCATATTTAAACTCTGATTTTATTAATCATCTTAGCCAATCAAATCAAATTCAAATCAATACCTAGCTAAGGTAATTAATTTAAAAGGAATTAAATAAATCCCTATTATATTCTAAATCACTTGCAAAAAGCCTATCTTCTAGCCTAAATTAATCTAATTAATTGGCTATAGTCCTAATTAATTATCTAAAGCAATAAAAAGCTTAAATAACTAATATTCCTATTTTTGAATGAATTAAATAAGTTTTATTCATTTCATTAATATTCTTCTAAACCTAGCCTAACCTATCTAAACCACTTTGACCCTGGGTTCAAACTCATCCCAACCTATTAACCCCATGCGAAATCTAATTCTAATCCTAATCTAATCCTAACCCACCTCCTAATCTTGTCACATTCCATTAAGGTGTGATTAAGAACTCAACCCACTTGAGAAAGTAAACTTTCTCAAGCTTGACTCTCTCCAAGTCCACTTTCTCAAGCTTGCCTCTTACACCCACACCATGCATCTTAAATGCTTACATTTAATGCATGTTCCTTCCACCATGCTTCTTTAATGCCTTCGCCATTTAAAGCCTCTTACACTTCATTAATGAGTTTTACAACTCCATTAATGACCCTTGTCCCCCCCCTCTCTCCCCATTCTTCTATTAATAGAAGGAGTTTTTGAGCATAAAGAAGCCCACAATTTTAGATTTAAATGTGTTGTTATGTTGTTTAGATCATTTTAGAACTCATATTGCATCTTATATCTAATATTAGTCATTGTTATTATCTTCATTTTTAGAATTAAATATGCATGTTTCTTTATCATTTAGACTAGTTTGATTCAAATATTTCATACTAAGTTATATATGTCACTGATAGTAGCATAATCTAAGGGCTATTATGTTGCTTATCATACTCTTCTTTGTTAGAATTTAATAGGCCGATTTTAGTGCTTTATATGCTCATCTAACCATATTTTTCACTAACGTAATGATCTATTGAAGTATTGTGTCACAGTTAACAGGTGCACTATTTCACACACACATTATTCACTGGTTATGATGACCTATGCAAAGCATTCTCTGTAGCTATGAGTAAATAATTTGAGATGTCTATGTTTGGTGAGATCAAATTCTTTATTGGATTACAAGTACATCAAATGAAGGATGGTATCTACATTGCTCAATCAAAATATATCAAGGAGATACTTAAGAAATTTGGTATGGAAGATTCTAAACCTGTAGGAACACCCATGTGTATTGGACATAAATTGTCTAAGGATGATGATTCAAAAAGGTAGATCAAACCAACTACAGATCCATGATTGGAAAATTGCAATATGTTGTTCACACCAGACTTGATATTGCATTGGCAGCTGGTATTGTTGCAAGATTTTCAGCTAATCCCAGAGATAATCACCTAATGGCAATCAAAAGAATTTTGAGATATCTGAAGGGTACTGAAGACTATGGCTTATGGCATAAGAAATGTGGAAACTTTGATTTAAAGGCATTCAATGATGCTAATTGGGCTGGAAGTGTCGATGACAGGAAAAGCGCCAGTGGTGGAGCTTTCTTTCTTGGAAAGAGGTTAGTGTCTTGGACTAGCAAGAAATAGAATTGCATCTCTTAGTCTACAGCAGAGGTAGAATATGTTGTTGCAGCAGTGAACTGTTCAAACATCATATGGATCAAGCAGTTGTTGTTAGGAATGAAGGAAGAAGTAAAAGAATCAGTTATTATCTACTGTGACAACATCGGTGCCATTAACATTTCAAAGAATCCTGTGATGCACACCAAAACCAAGCATATAGCAATAAAGTATCATTTTTTGAGGGAATTGGTACAGAATAAAGAAGTAAGGTTGGAATATGTGAATACTAAAGAATAAATTGCAAACATATTCACCAAACCTTTACCTAAGGATGCATTATTATATCTTAGAGGAAAGCTAGGGATGCTTCCCCTAACTGAAGCTCACTAAAATATAGTTTAGTGATGCATCAACCCGAGCGACAGTGAAGATCTATCAGTTGATGCAGGTACATCAGAGCACATTGTAGATGAATTAGTACATTAAGGTACATTACAATTAAAAAGTGAAATAGTAATTACTATTGGTATTTGTAGAGATGGTGTCTTTAGCATCTATTGTCAAAGAGGGAGAGTTTTCTATAATACATAAGAATAAGATAAAAGAGGGAGAGTTTGCTATAATGCAAAAGATACTACAGTAATAGGGAGATTTTGATGTTAGAGGGAGTCTTTTGGATGAGAATCAGAATGAAGCTAAAGACATTAATGAAAATTTTCTATTGCTCTACAATTATTTGTATTATGACATGTTGTGTTGCCATCAATGCCAAAGAGGGAGATTGTAGAAGACAATTATTCAATTGTGTATTGTCATTGATATTATACATGTATTTACACTTATGTAGTGATGTTACACAAATTTCTATATTTAGACCGAGCACAATTGGTGAATAGAATGAGTTATTTAGTGTTGACCTAGTTCAGTCAGGCATTGAAGAAGTTTAGTGTTGACCAAGTCACTCGGGCATTTCAGTCTTGGTCGGGCATTCAGTGGTAGCCGATTAGCAGTGATTTATATTCTATAATTAATTGGTTATATGAGGCTGATTGAATTGTGATTTATTATTTAGAAGTATATTCAAGATGACTTGACAGGGCTTACCATATAAATGAAAGGTCAAGTTTGGATTGAATGTGAGAAAGTGGAAGAGTAAAAATTAGAAGTGTGGAATTCTATGATATGAAGAGTGAAGGAAAAATCAGATAGGATTATGATTGAGTACAAGTCACTCAGAGATGTAATAGAACATCTGATTAGAAAGGATCCATTCATAATTAGAATAGAGATCTAAATCAGAAAATACACTGGCTTACACATACAGGTCAATTCATTTTTACTCTCTAACAATTGTAGCAGTGGTCTAAAATCTCTTAACAGTCTTTTTGTAAATCCTCTCACAAGGTAGCATTTATATGTTGAAGTGTTGAAGACCTCTAACAAGGCCACTCCTCATAGGGTGATTAAATCCTTTAACAAGGTCACACCTAACAGTGTGTTATAGTAACCTTTAACAGGGTTGGCTCCTAATAGGGCTCACTTCAGAAGAGTGAAAAACAGTAACTAGTTACATTGGTGGTTTTTCCCATATTGGGTTTCCACATTAAATCTTTATGTCACATGTGTATATGTTATTTTTTTTATGATTTTGTTTTTGCACTTAATCTCTAAAGTATAATTGTATTGGATATTATAAAGATTGCTTTGACACCCGAGTTACAGAAGAATATCTTAATTAACTAAGTAACAATGTTAAAAGTATTTAAGACATATAAGGGACAAAGGATTTATTTTGGAGTAACTGATTCACCCCTCCCCTCTCAGTTACTTATCTTATTTCCAACAAATATACCTTTTATGTCCCCTAGCACTTTGTTTCTCTTCTTTTCTGCTTGGAGCTTTTGTTGTGTAGATCTTTTCTTCCATAGCTCCCCTAGTGTATCCATCTACTCTATTATCAGGTTGGATAGATCCCAATTTGGAATCACAATGCCTTCTTCAAGATCAATAGCATCAGTGTCTATTTCCTTCCCTTTTCCTTTGACCTTGGGACTAGGTGAAGGAACAATTTCCTTACCTTTTCCACTATCATCCTTATCCTTTCCTTCCTCATTTTTCTCCTTAGTATTTAGTTGTAATAGATCATTGACATTTTATGAACCTACTGAAGCATCAATGCTCACTAAATAAACATTCACAGTCACCTTCTGTGACTCAGTTAGGCTTATCCCAGTACTAGGTGGAGCCTAATGCTCAGTTCCTACTAGTCCATATGTAGATTCAGTGGTCTTATCCTTGCTCGGAGATAGGATGCTCTGTATAGGTGATTGGGGCAAGGATGCCATCACTTCTACAACTATCTATTTTACATTGGAATCTTCAATAGTTTCCACCTCTGATAAATCTACATCATTAGTCTTTACCTTGGGGTCTGTACTCAGTGCCTCTTCTGTATCTTCTTCCTTGATTTCAAAGACTGTCTTCCATATCTTTGTTGCAGCCTGTACCACATCCTCTATTTTATTGTTCAATATCTGAAATGTCTTGAACCTTGGAGTGTGATTGTTTTCATATTGGGTCATGGCCTCTTTAACCTCTTTATTTGTCATAGAAGGCATGACTTTACTCAAGGTCTATTCTCTAATGTCCTTTTTGTTTGGACTACATTGCTCTATGGAATAGATATTGCCTTGAATAGGTATTCAGTCATGTGACTCTTCAATTTAGATGGATCATACTTTCATCTAGTCATTTTCTCTACAACTGCTTCCTCAATCTACTTTTGTTCATCCTTAGTTCTGGAAGCATATTTCAATGATTTTAGAGAACCCATACCACTACCTCCTTTCAGATCTTCAATTTTCTGGTCAAAGGTAGGTGGTCTTCTTGAATATTATTGTATCATCTTCTTCATCTTCCTTAGGAAATATAAGTTTCTTTCTAGATCTTCTTTTAGTGATGATAGGGGTAGAGATCTTTGTCTTCTACTTGGAGGCTACCTTCATCTTCTTCTTCATAGGTTCTACTTCTATCTCTTCCTCTTCCTTTTCAAGTTCATCATCTTCTATCTTAACTTCATCTTCTTTGCTTCCAGTGATAGAAGGAGGAGAGTCTAAAGTCTTTCTATACTTCTTTCCAAACTTCTCTAACTTCTTATTTCCTCTTTTCAAGATCTTAGGAATTTGAAATTCCAATGAAATTCTGCTCTTGGCTTCTTCATAGGTACCAAAGTATGGTGCTTTTGGATCAACAGGCTCATTCACAAGAGCCTCAATGATATATTTGGTCTCATCTATGTTAACCTCATATGCAAGAGGTTTCACCCATGCAACCCTAGGTTTGAGTGCATGAATGTATACTTTATCACAGTCAACTAGGAAGAAAACATCATCTGTGTAGTCTTCTACCAATCATTTAGGAATTATATACCTATTCTGCATCTTATGTCTGAATTCCTCAAAATATGCATCCATGATGCTCTCAAAATTTTCTCCTAATTCTGTTATGAAATCATTTATCTGATACACTATGGGTCTATCCTTCTTCCAAACAACTGTGCCTTTGGAAGGGAAATACTTTTGAATATAAAAGAATATGCAGATTAGAAGTGAACAAAACGTACATGGATTGGGCTTTGATGCCCGGATGCTTTCCACGTTCTTTCTCAATTGGATGGTCTGTAACTCGGCAAGGTCAAATGATAGGTTTTTCTCAACCACTTTATATGCCAAGTCCACAACCTCACATGGTACATTGTTTGGTCATGATGCAAGAGCATCTTGGGCCATTGGCAATCCTGCACAACCAAAAAGAAATGTTTTGCTTTAGTTCTTTATGTTTGTTCTCTGTCGCTTGGGTTCTATCTCTCGGGCATGTTTATTTTATGTTGCTCGGTCATGCTTTCACCAACAGGTCTTAGTGATGTCCTTACCGATGGGTTTCAGTGATGTCCTTACCGATAGGTTTTCTGATGCTCAGGTATGCCTTACCGACAGTTGTTGATTTTTGGTGTGCATCTACCTGAGATGCCTATTTTGGGAATTGGATCTTTGGCCAACTTCTTCATTTAATTTTTGTTGCTAACTTGATTTGGGATCTCTCATTGGGATCTGTGTGGACCTAAATGTAGTTCTTACTTATGGATTTGAGCACCGACTTCCTTGTTGGACTCTTGTATATATTTGGTTCTTTGTTCTTAGTAGAGGAGGCATTTTTTGGGGTATTGGTTTGAAAATAGAAGTTTTGAAGGTAGTTCTGTGACCTCGTAGGTATGAGAATCATATTGTAATTCTTTGAATATCTGGCCAAAAATGGGAAGGCCCTATAGCCCAACATGTAATGATTTTGATCAATTAATTATAAAGGACTACTATGTGTAGAAGTTGAGAAATTCAACTTCACAGTTCACCAAGAACACCTGCATGCAAATAACCTGTTGCTGAAAGGAAACCAAAGAGACAAGAGACAAAGGCTTGGAAAATCTCAACGGTGTGAGAGAAAATGTATTCCAAGATAATAAACAATAATTACAAGAGTTCAACCTATAAGGTGAACGAAAAATGCTAAAAGGAAAAAATCTAGGTTGCGCATAATAATTAATATAAAATATTAATTATATGCACCTAAGTGACAGCTTAAGAAAAATAGAGTAATAGACAACTTAATAATTAAATCAAAGTGATCTAATTAATAAGTGAAGATAAATAATTACTCTAACACTCCCCCTTAAGCAAAGCTCAGGAGGTAAGCTAACTTAGCACAGCTATGAAAGCAAGAAAAATGGGTCCCGGCAACAAGGCCTGATCAGGTACCCAATACAAGAAAATATCTATAAATCAAAGATAAAGGAGAAAACCCAATGGGAAAAACCCCTCTCCAAAAAGATATAGAACAAACGTGCTAAAAAAACATGAAGGAAGGAAGGCCTCAAGAAGACCCCCAAGGACAACTTCCATCACCCCAAGCATAGAATGCAACTGAAGATAGCGTAGAGATGCAAAAGGTTTGGTGAAGATGTCAGTAACCTGCGCGTCAGTGGGAATGTACTCCAAAGTGAGAACACCATCCTAAATCTTCTGATGGATGAAATGCATATGAATCTCAATGTGTTTACTGCGCTGATGCTCAACTGGGTTGCGAGAAATGTGAATAGCACTCTGATTATCGCACCACAGAACAATGGGACAATCAGGAGGAAAACCAAACTCAGTCATCAATTGTCAAAGCCATAAAATCTCCTGACTAGCATGCACTATCGCTCTGTACTCAGCCTCGATAGATGAAAGTGCATGAGAATTCTTCTTCTTGTATGACCATGTGATAGGACTAGAGCCAAGACAAAAGATAAAGCCAGAAGTAGACTTCTGATCATCAACATCACCAGCCCAAGCTGAGTCAGTGAATCCAACAATGTGAGGAACCCTGATGTGTAATGAATGTCATACATAAGTGTGCCCTAAATGTATCTCAAAATACACTTGGTAGCTTTCCAATGACTCTCATGAGGCTCATGTGAAAACTGAGAGACTATACCAACTACAAAGGAGAGATCAGGACATGTGTGTGTGTGTGTCAGGTACAACAAACTGCCAACCAACTGTCAATACAATGTAGGATCCACTGAAGGCAAAGTACAAGAGGTAGACAAGGTAACACCCGACTAAAAAGGTGTGGGAGTAGGCTTGCAACCAAGCATATCAAAGTGTCAAAGCATGTCAAAAGCATACTTCTACTGGTAAACAAAGATCCCAACAGAGGACTAAATAATTTGTAGACCTAGAAAGAAGTGTAACAGACCAAGATCGGTCATCTCAAACTGCTCCATCAATGCGCGTTGAACATCCTGAATCATAGAAGATGAGCTACCTATGATGAGAAGATCATCAGCATATAGCACAAGGATCAAAACCTCATCCTCAAGATGTTGAATGTAGATTGTAGGATCAAAATGGTAGCGTGTGAAGCCGGTAGAAAGAAAATTGGAGTCCATCTTCTCATACCAAGCCTAAGGGGCCTATTTGAGACCATACAAAGAACATCAAAGTTTGCAAACAAAGGAGGAATCCTGCAGAAATCCCTGAGGTTGCTCCATGTAAATATCCTTAGTAAGATCATCATGCAAGAATGCACTCTTCACATCCATCTGAAAAATGGGCCATCCCTGAGAAGTTGCGAGGGATAAGATGACGTGAATAGAGTTCATCTTGGCGACAGGGGAAAATGTCTCATTGTAATCAATACCCTCAAGCTGTGAAAAACCATTCGCAACAAGACATGCCTTGTACTTATTAATAGAACCATCAACAACAAACTTAGTATGATACAACCACTTGCATCGCACTAACTTTCTTACCTTAGGAAGAGAACAAAGATCCCAAGTATGATTCTTCATCAAAGAAGAATACTCCTCCTCCATAGCACTGTCCCACTCAGTATGTCTTGTCACTGATGCAAATGTCTGAGGATCACCACAAATAGCATGACTCAGAAGACTAGAACCCGCAATATGAGACCGGGTGTGACGGGAAGTGGAAGGGTCACTAGCCAGAGATCCTGCAGCATCAACTATAACAGAATCCCATCTAGCCATCTATGGAGGATCCTGTGGTGGAGGTAAATGGGGATCACCAAGATCATCATCCTCATCATCCTAAAAAGAAACTGGAAGAGAGGAGGGAGTAGTGGTAAGTGAAGTAGACGCTAGAAGTAGGGTATCCACTACAGGGAGGCGCTCATCAAACTGGACATCCTATCGAGATAGGACCTCTCTGGAATCAGGATCAAACAACCTCTACACCTTAACATCCTCGCAATAGCCAACAAAAATGAGGTTTCGACTCTTCTGCTCCATTGCTCTCCTCTGAGCATCATGCACAAATGCCCATGCTTCACTACCAAAAACTCAGAATGAAGATACATCAGGCTTGACATGAGACCAAGCCTCCTTAGGAGTCATATGTCAAACTACCTTGTGAGGCATCCGATTCTGAATATAGTTGGTACAATTGATTGCCTCTACCCAAAAAGATGAATCCATGGACAGGGACTGTATCATACAATTAGCCATGTCCTAAAGTGTTATGTTCTTTCTCTCTACCACACCATTTTGTTGAGGGGTGTAGGGTACTGGAAAATGATGCTGAAGACCATGTTCAAAGCAAAAATCCCAGAAAGCTTGGTTCACATACTCCCCACCATTATCTATGTGTATCCATCGAATAGAAAGACCGGATTGCTTCTCCACAAATGTCTTAAATACTCAAAAGGAATCAAAGACATCAAACTTTTACTTCAAAAAGTACACCCATGTGCGCCTAGAGAAGCCATCAATGAAAGTAAGCACATATCTGGCACTAGAAAAAGGAGTAGGAAATGACATGAGGTCACTATGAATCAACTCCAATGGTGTCAAAGCACGAGTAGCTCATCCATGAGGAAAAGGATCCTTATGTTGTTTTCCAAGAACACAACCCTGACAAACACCATCAGTGAAAGAAATCTGAGGAAGCCCTAGAACAAGTGCCTGTGTGCTCATCTACTAAAGATATTTGTAATTGACATGGCCCAAACACTCATTCCAAAGTCTGCTCACTAAATCTGCATGTGCTATAAGATAGGAACTTGTGCCATCAGAAGACTCAAATCCATCAAATTTGTATAGGTGGGATGCATAGTAACCACTCCCATTAGCCACTATCATATCAGAATCATGTAAGTCCCAAATAACCACATCATGTGGTGAGAAATCAACTATCTTGCAAGTAGATTGGGTTTAACCATGGAGGAAACTCCGTAGTTAAGCGCGCTCAAGCTGGAGTAGTACTGGGATGGGTGACCTCCCGGGAAGTCCCGGTGCTTCACCTCTGTGAGCATCACCTAGATCCAATGAGTGCTAAGTGTTCCATTCATTCTCATGAGAGATGGGTTCATGTGAACCACTACTCATGAATTATGGGTCAATGAGTTTGACTCAAAACTTACACAGTTGAATCCTGATAGCAATATCACAATTTGACTTGCTGTGGAAAAATATCTCCTACTTATCAACTATCTTACCAAACCCAGAGTGGCAAATCTAATATATAGACAATAGGTTTGTTGAAATGTCATGGACAAAAAGAACATCCTGAAGAGAACCCTCAGCTAATGCAACAGAACCAGAACCCAAAACTGAAAGATGAGATGAGTTCCCAATAGCAATCTGTGAATTAGCACAAGGAGCAAGTGATGTGACCAACTGTTGAGTGTGAGTCATGTGGTGAGAGGCACCAAAATCAAGAATCTAGGTGGGCCCAGAAGTCGTTGCTCGTATAGTAAGAGCATGACCTTTCCCTATAGGGGAGGATGTGGACTGAGGAGCTAAAATGTGATTCTCCTGCATGGCTTCCTCTAAAGCCTCCAAACATTTCCAACACCTGGAAATGGGATGTCCATCCTTTCCATAAAATCTATAGGTCTCAATTGATTTCTTCTTAGTCTTGGAGGTATACTGAGTAGACTTCGAAGAAGATTTACCCTTGGAAGGGTTAGCTGGAGGTTTTGAATCAATTTTCTATGCAGGTTTGGAGGAATACTCATTGCCTGCTGAATCTTTCTTTAGTTTGTCTTTCTATTTTGGTTTCCACTGTGAAGACTGAGCAACCAATGCTTGGATTGAAGAGCCAGAAGCATCCATCTGTTGGATCTTTGCCTGTTCCTGTGTCAACCGATCACAGAATGTCTCAAATGAAGGCATGGTGTGTCTAGCACCCAAAGCATCCATAGTGGGGTAGAAAGTGGAATAAAATATCTGATACTATCCTCTCAACTTTGAGAGTATCAAGAAGATACACTCATCATCTATCTTGGTTTTCCCACATCCCTGCAAAATTGAGCACAGAAATTTGAACTTCATCAAGAAGTCCTCAATGGTGGGAAAGTTGTTAGGTGTCAAAGAAGTCATCTCTTCATCAAGATGTAGTGCCCAGAACTCATTCATTGTGCCAAAAAAATCTAAAAACTTGCTCCAAATAGCCCTAAGAGTGGCCAAACCATCCAGGTGAAATAGGAGACTGTTGGAGATGTTTAGTGCAATCAAGCCCATGGCTTCATCCATTTTTTTTATGTGTTGAAGAACCTCAAAAGGGCACTATAGGACAGGTTGTTATTCATCCAGATATGACCATAAGCCACATGACATAAGTAGCTTGGTCATGTGTGCTTTCCAGGTGTGATAATTGTGTGGTGTCAACCGGGCCACAGAGGGGTCTGACATTGAGAGAAGAAGTAGATATAAGTAGAAGGGTCATTTCTAAATTAATATACAAAAAGAAAATGCACCCCCCCCCACAATGTATAAATCTATCCCCCATACAGTAAAGAAACAACTATAGAAAGCACAAAAAATGAGAAGAAAACTTGGACGCTAGATGCAGAGATGGAGGAACTAAAGCCTCTACTTCAATGCCAACAACGAGAGATCAAGTAGCTGAATTAGAAAACAAGACCAACATCATCACGTCCGGCTTGGAAACACCTTTTTGATGATATTTCATTTTTCTGAAAATGGACACCCTATGCACAAGTTATGGCCAAAAATCCAACTGCACCTCTGAAAAATAGCTCTCTGGAAAAAACCAGACACAACAAAAAACTTGATGGTCAAATGACCTTCACAGTGCCCAGTTAAAAATTTGACAGTCGTCAACACGTCACGGTCCTGTCACCGAAATTTTTTTACTGGTTGCCAGAAAATTTGAATTTTCACTGGAAAATTCTGTCAGAAAGTGACATCACCTGTGACTTCCAAGCGGTGGTGGGTGGGTGTCGCTGGCTAGCGGACGTGGCAGCCAGGTGACTCACCGGTGGCTCCTGGGTAGAGCAGCACTGGCGGAGGCTACCGGTGGCTAGTGGGCGGCACGTCAGCAGGGCTGGGCGCAAGCCGGGCCGGGCTGGGCAGGGGTGGCGCGGCTGCATCGCTCTAAGCTACATCCGGTTGCGCCTTAAAACCCTAAAATAAATGGTTTTTTTATTTATTTTTTTTATTTGCGTGTCATATGACCTAGTAGGGAGAAATTTTCTCCCAGAGGTCATTGTGGCCAAAAACTACAAACTTTATATGAATTTTGACTCTCCTAGGCCTTCTGAGCGCTTCCTCCAGAATGAAGAGAAAACCCCAGAGAAGCTGTGGTTTTTGTCTATGAATCACAGCTTCAAAACCTCTAGACCAAGCAGTAGCAGGGAAGCTCTGATACTATGTAGAAGTTGAGAAATCCAACTTCACAGTTCGCCAAGAACACCTGCATGCAAATAACCTATTGCTGAAATGAAACCAAAGAGACAAGAGGCAAAGGCTTGGAAAATCTCAGCAGTGTGAGAGAAAATGTATTCCAAGATAATAAACAATAATTACAAGAGTTCAACCTATAAGGTGAATGAAAAACCCTAAAAGGAAACAAGCTAGGTTGTGCATATTAATTAATATAAAATATTAATTATATGCACCTAAGTGACAGCTTAAGAAAAATAAAGTAATAGACATCTTAATAATTAAATCAAAGTGATCTAATTAATAAGTGAAGATAAATAATTACTCTAACACTGTGTTTTCTTCTCTCACTGTGTTGTTTGGCTTTTGCATTATTTTTGCAAGCTAGATTGGTAGCTGGGAGTGCCCTTGTCCCCTCCTACTAACCCTCCTTGCATTAGGTGGTATCAGAGCATTGTGAGATCTAAGTTCCTTCTTGTAAACCCTAACCTGAGTTGGTATTTTTGTGGGGTAGCATATTGCAATCTAAACTACAATTGTAGAGGGATTCAAGATGGTTCATGGGAGAGGAAACCCAGATCCAGGTCTAGCTAATATGCTTAGATAGATGGCTACTATATTGGAAGTTGTTGAGATAGCCCAGCGCAGAGGAAGACATCTTGAAGATGTTAGTGATGATGAATTTGAAGAGGTTCAACATGAAGCTACACCTGCACTTGTGATGGACCAGGAAGAAGAGAGATTCCTGAGAGCCTTGACAAGTTTGAAATCCACACCTTAGTTCAATCCTCCTGAGTATAGTGGAAAATTGGATTCTTATGAATTGATTGACTAGATAACTGAGATGGAAAAGTATTTTGAATATGAGAATGTAGCAAGAGATAAAAATGTGAAGATTGCAAGCACAAAGATGAAAGGTCATGCATCCTTATGGTGGGAAAATCTGTAATTGTATAGAAAGAAGAAAGGAAAAGACAAAATCAAGGTATGGGACAAGATGGTTAACAAATTGAAAGGAAAATTTCTACCTTGTGATTATCAGATTAACCTAGTTCAGAGAATGCAAAGTTTGAAGATTAGTAAAAGACTACACTGAGGAATTCTATAAATTAAATATTAGATCTAGACATGTTGAAGATGAGGTGGAAAGAACATTGAGATATCTAAATGGTTTGAGGAGTTCTATACAAGATGAGATTAGTTTGGTCAAGATGGAAAGCATTGAGGAAGCATATCAATTTGCCCTAAAAGCTGAAGAAAAGTTGAACAGAAGATATGAACAAAGACAAAGAGGCAGAGGTGGTAGATTCCCTAGAGGAAGAGGTAGATCACATGGTGAAAATAGTAGATCTGAACCATACAAGCCAGTTTCAGACACATCTCAAGACAAAGTAAAGATTGAATGGAAAGGTGGAAGTTCATATCGAGGAAGAGGTAATTACTCCAGAGGTGGGTATAGCAGAAGAGGATTCCAAGTAACTTGCTACAATTGTGGTGAGGAAGGACATAAACCCTTTGAGTGTACACATGCAAGCAAGAAAGGTGGTAGCAGTAGTAGAAATGCATTAGTACAAGAGGAACCATCCAATGAACCTAAAAGTAATCTCATGATCCGAAGGATACTATGGAGTGAGAAGGATAAGCAAGATCCGATCAAAAAAAGTTTGTTCAAGACCAGATGTAGAGTTGCAGACAATGTTTGGAAGGTCATTGTTGACAGTGGAATCTTGTAGAATTTGGCATCTAAGGAAATGGTTGAAAATTTGCAATTGGAGAAGATGAAACATCCAAAACCCTACAAGATCTCATGGATCAAGGATGAGCATTCATTAATGGTGAGTGAACAAGGTTTTGTTAATCTAAAAATTGGAAAGTAATATGATAAGGTGTTGTGTGATATTATGCCTATGGATTGTTGTCATATTTTATTGGGTAGACCTTGGCAATATGATAGACATGTTATAAATGATGGAAGGTTGAGTAGATATTCTATTTGGGTTGATGGTAAGAAGAAAAATTTGTTACCTTTGGTTAAAGATTCTGTTGATGAGTTATGTATATCTATAAAAATTTGTGTGATGGAAGGTAGATAGTTTGTTAAGGATTTCAAAAGAAATTATGTTTGCTATGCTTTGATTCCTAACAAACCAAGTAAGAATACAGAAAATGACATTCCTACAAAAGTTGAAAAGTTGCTTACAGAGTACAAGGAAATAATTTTAGATAATGTACCTAATGGTTTGCCACTAATGAGAGATATCAGTCATTGTATGGATTTGATTCCTGGAGCTAGTTTACCAAACAAGGCACCACATTGGTTAACATCGACCAAGAATGAAGAGATTAACCAACAAGTTCATGAATTGTTGAAAAAAGGTTTGACCCGAGAAAGTTTGAGTCCATGTGCAGTACCAGTTGTGTTGGCACCTAAGAAGAATGGAGAATGGATAATGTACATTGATTCCATAGAAATTAACAAGATCACGATGAAGTATAGGTTTCATATACCAATAATGGATGACATAATGGATTGTTTGAGTCGAGCAAAGTATTTTACCAAAATTGATTTGAAAAGTGGATATCATCAGATCAGAATCAAAGAAGGTGATGAATGGAAGACTACTTTTAAGACAAAGGAAGGTTTGTATGAGTGGTTGGTTATGCCTTTTGGTTTAACTAATGCACCTAGTACATTTATGAGGTTAATGAATGAAGTTCTGAAGAAATTCTTGAATAAATGTGTGATTGTATACTTGGATGATATTTTGATATTCAGTAAGACTAGAGAAGAGCATTTGATGCATATAAGACAAGTGTTACAGAGATTGAAAGAGGAAAAGTTGTTGATAAATCTGAAGAAATGTTCCTTCATGAAAGAAGAGCTTGTGTATTTGGTATTTGTGATTTCAGCTGATGGTTTGAAGATGGATCTAGAGAAGGTTGAAGCTATACTGAGTTGGCCTACACCTGAGAATGTTAATGAGGTAAGATCATTTCATGGATTGGCAAGTTTTTACATAAAGTTTATTAGAAATGTCAGTTCAATTTGTAATTCTATGACTGAAACAATGAGAGGGGACAAAAGAGAATTCAAGTGGACACATGGAGCTGATAAGAGTTTTAAGACTTTGAAGTTGAAAGTTGTTGAATTACCTATGCTAGCCTTACCTAATTTCAATAAGTTATTTCAAGTTGAATGTGATGTCGATGGAAGTGCAATTGGAGTGGTGTTGACTCAAGAAGGTAAACCTGTTGCCTACTTTAGTGAAAAGTTGAATGATGCGAAAAGGAAATATTATGTCTATGATCAAGAGTTCTATGCTATTGTCCAAGCTATGAAGAAGTGGAGACATTACTTGATGCCAAATGAATTTGTGTTGTATACTGATCATAAGGCTTTACAATATTTGGGTAGTTAGGATAAGTTGAATCAAAGACATATGAAATGGGTAGAATATTTGTAGAGCTTTACATTTGTGATTAATAATAAAAGTGGACTTTCTAATAGAGTTACTGATGCATTGAGTAGAAGAAGATCTTTGTTGACTGAAATGAGAATTGAAGTTGTTAGTTTTGATGACATGAAGAAATTGTATGAAAGTGATCCTGGTTTTTCAGAGTAGTGAAGGGTGTGTAGAGCACCAAATTCAAATCAATCAAGTAAGTATGAAGACTATTTCATTCAGGAAGATATGTTGTTCAAAGGTATTCAGTTATTTATACTGAGAGGATCGATGAGAATTAATCTGATTAAAGAGAAACATAGTAGTGGATTAGCTGGACACTTTGGTTTGATAAAACATTGAGTTTGCTGAAAGAAAGGTATTTTTGGCCTCAGTTGTATAAGGATGTTCAGAAATTTGTGAAAAGTTGTGGAGTCTATCAAGTTGCAAAAAGAGTAAGTCAGAATACTAGTTTGTATACAACTATTACTGTTCCTGAGAAACCTTGGAGTGATATCAGCATGGATTTTGTTCTTGGCTTACCTAGGACAGCAAGAGGTAATGATTCCATATTTTTTGTTGTGGATAGATTTTCTAAGATGACACCTTTCATACCATGTAAGAAAACATCAGATGCAGTACATATAGCATATCTTTTCTTTAAGGAGATTGTCAGTTTGTATGGATTACCGAGGAGTATCATCTCTAACTAAGACAATAAGTTTGTAAGTTATTTTTGGAGAACACTTTGGAAGAAGTTGGATACTGAGTTGAAATTTAGTTCTACATTTCACCCACAGACTGATGGACAAACAAAGGTTGTAAACTGAGGTTTGGGTAACTTGTTGAGATGTTTAGTTGGAGACACACCAGGCAATTGGGATTTGATGTTGGCACAAGCAGAGTTTGCATACACCAATTCAGTAAATAGAAGTACTGGAAAGACACCATTTGAGATTGTTCATGGCACAAAAACAAGATGTATATCAGAGAGATATTGTTAGTGAAGAGAAAAGAAGTTCTGAAGTAGAAGAATTTGCAGAATTTATCAAGACATTGCATGAAGATGTAAAACATAAGTTGGTGAAAAGTAATCAGAAATACAAGGATGATGCAGATAGATCAAGAAGACATCAAACATTTGAAGTTGGTGGTGCTTTAATGGTTCATTTTAAGAAAGGAATATTTCCTATTGGAACATATGGTAAACTGAAAATGAATAAATTTGGTCCCTGCAAGATACTAAGAAGATTTGACAGTGGAAATGCTTATGAAGTTGAATTACTTGATGACATGGAAATATCACCTATATTCAATATTTCATACTTGTATAAATATCATGAACCTAATGAAGAAGTGAGTGTACCAAATGATTATCCAAAGAAGCAGACAGATGAAGATGAAAAGATTTTGAAACAAAGAGTTGGAAGAAAAACAAGAGGAAAAGAATACATGGAGTATCTGGTAAAGTGGAAGAACAGACTGATTGAGGACTCATCTTGGATTTCTCAATCTAAGTTGGATTCATTTTAGATTGTACCTAATACATGATTTGGGAAATCATTTCTATTAACCCCAGGTGTCTGATGTAGGAGCATCTTGGGCCATTGGCAATCCTGCACAACCAAAAAGAAATGTTTTGCTTTAGTTCTTTATGTTTTTTTTTTGTCGCTCAGGTTCTGTCTCTCGGACATGTTTGTTTTTTGTTGCTTGGTCATGCTTTCATCGATAGGTCTCGGTGATGTCCTTACCGATAAGTTTTGGTGATGTCCTTACTGATGGGTTTTCTGATGCTTGGGTATGCCTTACCAACGATTGCTGATTTTCTTTGTGCATCTTCCCGAGATACCTATTTTGGGAATTAGATCTTTGGCTAACTTCTTCATTTAATTTTTGTTGCTGAGTTGATTTGTGGTATCTCATTGGGATCTGTGTGGACCTAAATTTGGGTCTTACTTATGGATTTGAGCATTGACTTCCTTGTTGGACTCTTGTATATATTTGGTTCTTTATTCTTAGTAGAGGAGGCAGTTTTTGGGGTATTAGTTAGAAAATAGAAGTTTTGAACGCAGGTTTGTGACCTTTCATGTATGAGAATCATATTATAATTATTTGAATATCTGGCCAAAACTGGGAATGCCTTACAGCCCAGTATATAATTATTTTGATCAATTAATGATAAAGGACTGTTATATTTTCTTCTCTCACTGTGTTATTTGGCTTTCGCATTATTTCTGCAAGTTGGCTTAGTAGACAGGAGTGCCCTTGGCCCCTCCTACTAACCCTCCTTACGTCATGTCAACTAGAACTGTAGATTTTGTGAGTAATTACATGAATCTCAACTTCAATTCCATGTCAGTAACCCCATTCAATCTCATGCCTCTGCCATCCCACTCAGCAAGATTCTTCTTAGCTAGTTCATCCCGAGGTAGGGTTTTGGTAGCTTTAGAATTGTCTAGCATAGGATACCCTGTAACACGGTGTACCATTGTCTTGGCAATCTTCTCTGGTTTCTCCATCCAAAGATGCATGTCGTGAACATGGCTCAGAATGAACCTAATCCACTTAACCTAAAAAATTTGTGGCATATGCATGATATGCGTCAAACCCTTGACTTCTATGTGTTTATGTTTTGGCTTCATATTCTTAGCTTCATAGAGTTTCTTGTATGCTTTGTTCATTTCTAGTGTACCTATCTATTGAATTGTGCAATGATAGAATGTCCAGATGTCATTGATCAACAATACCCTTAGAGGAATTAGGGAATGAGCTCCCATCAAGTCTATCTCCTCTATAATCATCGAATGAAGCTTAAACTTTAGAGGTTCACAGACAACATTCCTCACCAACATCTCAGATCCTTTCTCAACCTTGCTAATAGATGTAGATTCCATGATGCTCAGAGGTTCGATAAAACTTCACAACTTAAAACTTTCAAACACAAACTCGCTCTAAATCACTTAAGGCTCTGAATCGCTCTGCAAACTGAAAACTTTGTAAACAATAACACTTGTAATTCATCTTTTATAAGAGATTTTACTGTTGATTTTTCATTAAATTCTTCATACATGGTAGCTGGCATAGCTCAGAATGAAGCTCGGCATAAACTAACTTCTGCATCCTCAAAACCATACAACCTGACTTAACTCGGTTATGCCTATGTAACTCGGGTGTTACTGAGATCCTGACTTGGTTAAAACTATAATGTGCCCTAGTGCATCAATATGTTCATTTGGACTTGCTATCATGTCTGGAACTGATGTATGATGGCTTGTGTGCATAGTTCCAGTTGTCTCCTTGTATATTTATTCAGAGATGGTAGATCCACCCAATTCACTACTTTGGGTGCAATTCGATCCTTCATTGTTTTGATCTGAACTCTTAGGAGATTTCCTTACCCACTACTGATTCATCTAAGTTCTGATTTTAGAGACTTTTGCTTTGCCTTTCTCAAAACCAGTATCCACTTTTTCTCTGTTCATGCAATTCTTTTTTAGATGACCGAGTTGTTTACATACATAACATCTCTTAGTAGGATTCCTTTTTATGAGGTGAGTCTTTATACAATTTGCACCAATATGCCCATATTCACCATAGTGACAAAATTTTCTCCATGTGTTGTAATCCCAACCAAAAATTTCTTTAGCTAGTTTTTCAACAGGGTTCCTTTTCTTAGTTCTACACTCGGAAGATTTGTGACCTTGTTTGTTACAATTGAAACATTTTCCTTCAAAATTAGGTTTCTCGGTGCATTCACTTTCCCTATGTCCATGTTTTTTTGCATTTGTAGCATTTACCATTAAACTTTGATTTTCCATTGATCCAACACTTATTTGTTGTGTGCCCTAACTTTCCACAATGATTGCAAGTAGGTTTGTTCTTCTTTTGAGCTCCTTACTGTGGGGATTCACCTTATTCAATATAACCTAATCCTGTTTTTCCATGATGTCTGAGTTCATTTAGCTTCGTCAATTGATCCATGCTTACCTATGAATTCATCATACTCTCATTGGTTTTATTTTCAGCATTGAGATCATTCTGCAATCTTTCATTTTCTATCCTTAGATTGATAACTTCTTGATTTTCATTATTGATTTGATTTACCATATCTGCTTGCTGAAGTGACAAATGATTGATTTCATTTTCTTTTTCTTCTAATGTTGTACTTAGCAATATTTTGTCTTCTTGTGCCATTTCTCTGTCATTTTCTGCTTGACTCTTTTGTTCCATGACTTCACATATTCTAACTGAATGAATTTCTTGTTCTCTTTTCAACTTTCTAACTTCTTCATGTAAATTGATATTCTTTGTAAGTAGGTCTTCAATTGTTGCATCTGATTCTTTGGAACTTCTTTTGTTGCGTAAGTCTTCAATTCTTTCTTCTATGTAACTTTTTTCATTCATCTGCACTGCTAAATCTTTTCTTATTTTTAGGGAAAGAGAAAGTTGCTCCTTGAGTTTTCTGATCCGATCCATGGCCACTTCTAGATCTATCTTTACATTTTGAATAGATTTCTCCAGTCCGTATATTTCCATTGCCTCTGATCTTTGCTTAAGCTATTAAACTTTTGTTAAGAGAACCTTTAGCTCTGATACCAATTGTTGGAAATCTGTTGAGGCTAGGAGACTGAGAGGAGGGGGTGAATCAGGAACCAATAAAAATTAATCACTTTATTCCTTTATTAGATTATCTAATATAATTGCATGCATGAAATGAAAATAAATAAAACATCCACAACATGACACAATATTTGGTTACCCATAAACCTTCCAAATAGAAAGTAAAACTGGGGTGGGGATGGTACCCATAAGATTTATTACTGTAGTATAAATTTAGCCTATTAAAGCTTACAATTGACCACTTCTAATGGTCTACCCTGTTAGGAGCAATAAGGATTGTTAGGTCCACCTTGTGAAAGGATTTAATATAGTACAGTTAAGTAATGCAACTCTATTAGGATATTTGTAAAGGACTGTTAAGTCCACCTTGTTAGAGGATTTTTCTGATACACTTGTTAGGATGATCTATTAGATGATCTTCTATGCAACTTTGATTTTGTTGAATAAGATCCAATGATATAAAAAACTAATCACCTGAAAGTGATGGATTATTCTATGTTGTTCCTTATATTTTTGTAGCCTCTTAAACAAGCTGCCACTTCATATTCGCACATACACTTCTTCACATATATTCACACACACTTGGATAAACAAAATACCTTATATTTATACCTTATACAAATCAAATACTTTTGTAAGTCAACTTCCATAAGATAAATTAATATCAAACAATATGAGCTAAGTCAGCTTAATACTGTTACGTGGGTCCAGTAGTCCACTCAGGAAATATACTAGCATTCGGGCATTACATTGTCACTCGAGTGATGTAGTAAACTCTAGAACTTGGGCTACACTATTTAATACTGATTACCACTGTCTTCTTGGTCGACACTGCCACTGCTCGGGTTACAATGTAACTTCTTGAGTTTCACTGCTGGCTCGGTCAACTCTGTGGTGACTAAGTGTTTTGGCACTAATTGACAACATGTCTTGCCATAAGGTCATTACTAAATTCCCTCACAATTATTATGTTGATCAATCAAATAAAAAAGAAGACAAAGCTAACCCTATTGAAATCATGAACAAGCAGTTTAAATTATTCCAAATGCAATTGGATACAATGAAACAAATGGGGGCTCCTAAACCCTCTCTATCGAAGCATTGTGTCCATTTATGTTTGATAAAACATTAATTATGGTTCCATTCCCTAGAAATGTTGTTTTTCCTAAGTATGATAAATATGCAGGAGCATCTAATCCTCAAGATCATGTAAGGGATTTTTATGCATTGAGCTTGGATTTCATGCATGACACAACATATTTAATGAGGTTATTCTCAATAATTTTAGGAGGTATGGAAATGGATTGGTTTTCCAAGTTACCCTCCAGCATCTACACTTTTGAGGAATTGGCCTCCAAATTCATAACTCATTACTCTTATAATATCAAACATGAGGTTACGATGATTAATTTATACAATACCAAACAACGCGAGGGGGAAGGATTCCTACTTTTCCTACAAATGTGGAGAGCGGTATTTGCTATATACCCTCGAAGTGTGCCCAAAAAGGAGAAGATGGATATCTTCATTAATATCTTGAACAATGAAATGAATTATTGGTTAAGGTTACAATGCCCTAGGTCTTTCCAAGACCTAATCCAAAATGGATTTACTACGAAGGAGGTATTAGTCAAAAGTGGAGAACTTAAACTCTACAAGGATAATAAGAATGCTAACAACAATACCTCCAACAACAATCAAAATAGGGCTCCTCCTAACAACAAGTGATTTTGGATGAGGAACAATAACAAAGGTGTGGTCAATGATGGAGTTATAGAAGTGAATAATTTGAAGGCCACTCAATTTACCCTCACAAGAAGATCTAATCATTTTAATAATGTAAATCAAGCACCCAAAGTGCCTTTCAACAATAAAAACAATAATAACAACTTTGGGAACAATCAAGAGTCTAATAAGCCTAAACCCTTCTTTGCTCCATCGCCTAAAAGGAAGTTCACACCCTTGGGTGAACCACTTGAAAATGCATTGAGAATCCTCATTGTGAATAATATTATTGAATTACCTAGGACTCAACCCTACGAACCACAAGTGAAACCTACTTGGTGGAGTGAGTCCAATCATTGTGAATATTATAGAAATTGAGAAAGCAAAACAAATAATTGCATGCGCCTAAGACATGTGGTACAAAGTTTAATTGATAATGGTGTGATTAAAGTGGAAGGGACCCAAAAAAATGAGGATCATACGACCTTTAAAACACATTTATTTAATCATGAGAAAGGTGAGTCTTCAAATTAGAACAACCGTGGAAACAATTCTAAAGGTAACAACAATGTTAATTTTGCTCATCATTATGACAATATTATCAATACCTTATCCGGACATGAGAATGTTGTTAATGTTGTGGTGATAAAGGAACAACCCAAAAAGGAGACTTCTAATGCTAACACTAGGGGGGAAGCACCAAGGATTACCCTACAAGGGGGTGCTCCTAAACCTATTGGTCCTACACAATCAACTATTTTGGCTAAAAAAACATCTACTACAACAAAGCCTTATAGTTTGGTTGATCAATTGCAAAAGACTCCAGCACAAATTTCTATTTTGGAGTTATTAAAACTTTTTCCCAATCACAAGGAGATCTTGGAAAAAGCTCTTGTGGAAACTAATGTTCCTATAAATTTGGAGGAAGATAAGTTTCAAAACATGGTAGGACATCTTGTTGCACCACATTGCCTTTATTTTTTAGAACAAGATGATATGTCCATTACTCATCCTCAAAATTTTCCCCTGCATATAAAAGTCTTAATCCAAAGGAATAGGGTCAAGAGAGTCATCATTGATGCAGAGCTGGTCTCAACATTTGCACTTTGAACCTTGTCAAATCTTTAGGGTTGGATGAATCATCTATTGATCCTACAAAGCATAATACTATCAAGGCTTATGATGAGGAGAAAAGATCTTTGAAATGAATGATAGTTATACCATTCAAGTTGGACCTATCAAGAAAGACACCATTGGTCAAGTCCTTGACATGGAGTTAACTTATAATATTTTATTCAGAAGGCCATGGATTCATGAGATGCAAGCAGTGCCTTTGAATTATCATCAATGCATTAAATTTTCATACATGGGTGAAGGAATAACTATTAGAGGAGATTCTAATCCCTTTCAATATTGCAATACAATGAAACCTATTCATGAGCTATTTATTCCAAATAATAGGGAAGGGATCATTCCTAATTTAATCATTGAAGAAACCAAAGAATAAGGTCCTAAGTTGACATAAAATGTTATATCTACTTCAAATCCTAATCAAACTAACTCAACTACATCAAGTAAGGGAAAGGAGAAAGTTAGTTATGAGGGTCAACGTTATAATGAAAATTCAGTCAAAGCTTCTACACCAAAGGTATAAATTTTGAGACCTTCTAAGGATGAGAGATAAAAAACCAAGAAGGACCACTACCAAAATATGAGTCAGTTGATACATAAGTTTGAAAAGCAATGTAGAATCAATTCCAAAGGAGTAGGGGAATATTTTGTTTCCCTATTTGATTTACCAACTTCCCCAAAGACACATGGGAAACCCTCAAGTACTCATCAACCTCAAAAATACAACTCTCATTTTGTAAGAGAGAGTGATAAATCAGCCCTAGAAAAGGAGGATAATGAAGTTTTACAATGGCTCTACAAAGAGGAGGATACTTCAAACAATCCTGTTGAAAGAGTGCAACATATCAATATCCAAACTGATCAATATGGCAAGGGATTTCAAATAATGAAAAAAATGGGATACAAGGAAAGAGGACCCTTAGGAATTAGGAATATAGGGTTGCTAGAACCTATTTAACCTCCTTGGAGGTCAAAGGATGAGAAATCCAGAATAGGGTATCAAGTAAAAGGAGAAAGTTCAAGCCCTGTGCAAGATTTTCATGAGCATGTACACATGTTAGAATCTGAGAGAGAGGATGATTCCAGAGACTGTGAGTGGGATACCCTATCCAAAGACTCTTTTCATGACAAAGAGGTTGATGTTATTCATACCTATGCTACCATTCCTAAGGCCAAATGTCAAGAAAATGAGGATCAAGGTTCAAATTCTACACAAGCGTCAAATGAGCCTCAAGAATCTAATGTAGGAAAAGCATCTAGTGGAAACCAATGTATAGGTTATTCTTGGGTACCTTCATGGGGGGTGGGGGGGTGATTCAAACATTAGATTTAATCCACATGCATTCTTCCCCATGGAAATCCATGAGGAGTCTAGTGAAGAAAATTTTGATCCTACTTCCATGGAACACCTCGAGAAAGCACGTGTTATTGACCTAAGTGATACAATGTATGAACCTTAGAATGAAGTCATGTCCTTGAATCCTTCAAATGAAAACTTTCCTAATGATTCCTTAGCCCTCATACATCCTGAAATCATTGATTGGGACTTAACTGAACCTAATGACCTACTATATTTTCCCAATGACAATGTTATGGCCCAATACCTTAACGCGGTTGAGCCTTCTTCCACCAACAAATTCAATCCGAACATGATGATAAAGGAAGGGGTCCAATTTCTTAATCCACAAAATAAAAGAAAAAAAAAGGTTAAAAAAATGAAAAGGTCTAGTGGCGAAAACCACCATGTGGCAGTAGTAGACCCTAAAAAGTAAAAATAACAAATGTTTCCAAAGGTGAAAACCCAATTGTGGCACCTAAGGAAGAGAGATTGGATACCCTACCAGAACATGATGAAGAAATATCTCCTATCCTCATTGAGCCCATAGAAAAGGTCAACATTGGAACTAAATTGGAACCAAAGTTTATTCACTTAGCAACATCATTGACTCCATAAAAAATGAAGATTTTCATCGAATTCTTTCAAGAAAAGCAAATCAACTTTGCATGGTCATATGTAGACATGCCAGGATTGGATCCAAGTTTCATAATGCACCAATGTAATGTAACACACTGCATCAAACCTATGAAGCAAAAGTTGAGAAAAATGCATCCCCATGTAGCTTTATTGGTCAAGGAGGAATTGGAAAAGCTATTAAAGGTTGGCTTCATAAGAGTAATAGCTTATGCATAATGGATCTCTAGTATTGTACCTATTACTAAACATGAAAAGTCCATTCAAATATGCATGGATTTTAGATACCTTAACCTTGCTTTCCCTAAGGATGATTTTCAATTACCTGGCATTGATGCTATAGTGGATTTAACGGCAGGACATTCTATGTTTTCATTGTTGATGGTTTTAGTGGCTACAATCATATTTGAATTTCACCTGAGGATCAAGAAAAGACCACTTTCACGTGCCCTTGGGGAACCTTTTATTGGAATGTTATGCCCTTGAGCCTCAAAAATGTCAGAGCAACTTACCAAAGAGGAATGAAAACTATCTTCCATGACATGATGCATACTTTCCTAGAAGACTATGGGGATTATATCTTAGCAAAGTCACATCAAAGAAAAGATAATATCCCTATCCCAGAAAATATTTTCACAAGGTTGGAGCAATTTAAAGTAAGTTTAAATCCAAAGAAATTTGCATTTAGGGTTCAATCTAGCAAGCTCTTAGGCTACATAGTTTCAGCAAAAGAGATAGAAGTGGATCCGAAAAAATTACAAGCAATCATGGACATGGAAACTCCCAAAAACATTAGTCAAATGAGGTCACTTCAAGGAAGACTTCAATCTGTTAGGAGGTTCATTTCTCAATTGGCAGAAAAGTGCCACTCTTTTACAAGTTTGCTACATAAGGATACCATTTTTACATGGGATGGTGAATGTGAACAAGCCTTCACCTTATTGAAAGCATACTTGGTAAATCCACCCATTTTGATGCCTCCCATTGAAGGAAAATACTTACTACTATTCATTTCAGCAACGGAGAGATCTTTAGGGGTTTTTTTGGCACAAGAGGATGATGAAGGAAAAGAAAGAGCTATTTATTACTTAAGTAGAACCTTGATCAAGTATGAGTTGAAATATAGCTTCATGGAAAGAGCTTGTCTAGCGGTGGTTTTTGCCTCACAAAAACTAAGACATTACATGTTGATGCACAAGGTGAAGTTGATTTCAAAGATTGATCCATTAAAGTATTTGCTTAGTAAAACAACCCTAACATGAAGAATTGCTAAATGGGTGATGGTACTTAGTGAATCTTACATTAAGTATGTGGACCAAAAAGCTATCAAGGGCCAAGTCATAGCTGATCAATTGGCTGAAAATCCTTTAGTGTCTAATCATCCTATTCAAGTTGAATTTCCAAATGCACAAATAGTTAATGTGGAAGCTAAAGCATGGAAATTATATTTCGATGGATCCTACACTCAAAATGGTTCAGGAGCTGGAATTCTATTAATTAACCCTCAAGGATACACCATTCCTAAATGTTATAAAAAATTTCCCTTGCACAAACAATATTATAGAGTATGAAGCTTTAGTCATAGGCATTAAAATAGCTTTAGAATGGAACGTCACAGAACTACAAGTTTATGGGGATTCTCAATTAGTCATCAATCAAATCAATGATGAATATCAAACAAAGGATGACAAATTGATGCCATATAAGAGGATGGTAGATGACTAGAAGAAATACTTTTCCTTGATTACATTTGAGCAAATTCTGAGGGAAAAGAATAGATTTGCAGATGCTATGGCTACTTTGGCTTCTTTACTCCAAATTCCTGATCAAAATGCGAGGTATGAATTCTTGGTGGAAGAGTTGGTGAAACCAGATTTTAACCTACCTGAAATAAAAATCATTGGACTTATAAATGGACATGAATCACCTTGGTATAGACCCATTTATACTTATCTCAAAGACCAATTTTTACCTTTAGACCAAACCCGTGCCCAAAAATGACATTTTAAATGCCAAGCGGCTTGTTACACTATCCTATCAGACACTGCATCTCAAAGGTCTTGACAGAATGCTTCTTAGGTGTCTAGAGGATGAGGAATTGAAGTTAGCTTTAAAAGATGTTCATGAGGGTATGTGTGGGTCACATTCAAGTGGGTTGAATTTAGCTAAGAAAATCCTTCGTATGGGGTCTTTTTGGAAAACCTTAAAAAAGGATGCTTTTTATTTTGTTAAAGTATGTTCAAAATGCCAATACCATGGAGACATGATCCATGTACCTGCATAATAGTTGCATTCATTTATCACACCATGGCCATTTTACCAATGGGGCTTTGATCTTATTGGAATGATTTATCCACCTTGTTCTAATGGTCACAAATATATCATCATAGCAACATGATATTTTACCAGATGGGTAGAGGTCGTACCTTTCACAAATATAATGGGAAAACAAATTTCTATGTTTATCCTCAATCACATCATTTGTAGATATGGTATTCCTCATGTCATCATCACGGATAATGGGAAATAATTCAAGAACAAAGATGTGGATGAAATATGTGAAACCTTCTATATAACACACCATTCTTCCTCCATTTACTATCCTTAAGGTAATGGACAAGTCGAAGCTACAAATAAGAATATCCTTTAAATATTGAAAAGATCAGTTGACAAATCAAGAAGAGATTGGTACATTTAGATAAACCCAGCATTGTGGCCCTACAAAACTAGCATTTGAACACCTACAGGAGCTACACCATTTTCTTTAGTTTATGGGGCAGACATTGTTCTCCCTTTAGAGGTTGAAATCCCATACCTAAGAGTTTCATTACATGGATTAATCACTGATGAGGATTATAGGGTCGCCCGACTTCAACAATTGGAATTGTTGGAGGAACATCAAATACAAGCTTATGAGAATTTGAAAGTGTATCAAAACAAAATCTCAAGGAATTACAACAATCATATCAGACCAAGAACCTTTCAAGTGGGATACTTAGTGTTAAGAGAAAACCCTAAAAACCAAGCAAATAGAGAAAACAAAATGAAAATGGGAGGAAAATTGGCTTGGATATTTTATAATTACTTCCTCTTTTGGAACGGGGACCTACAAGCTAGCTGATTGTGAGGGTGATGAATTGCAAGAGCCTATTAACAACATCCATTTAAAGAGGTTTCATACCTGATCAGATGAAAGAGTATAGGAAGAAAGAGTATCAGACGAGTGTGTATCCGATGAGTTCAACATCATTCTTTGTACATGAGAAAATTTAAAAAACCAAAAACATGAGAAAAGTTCAAAATTCAAAAACATAAGAAAGATTAAAAAAAAAGTTCAAAAACAATGGAAAAAATAGAAACCAGAAAAAGGAGAAAATTGAGCATGAAGAAAGAAAAAACATCCAAAAATCAAAAAATGGTTGTCTTGGTGAAAACCTAGCAAATAGGCGCCTTGATGATATCAAAAAAAAAAGAAAAAAAGAAAAAAATTGAAAAAGAGAAAAGTGCCTTGGTGAAAACCTAGCAATAGGCGCCTTGGTAGTAAAAAAGGCAAAAAAGAGAAAAGAAAAAAAAAAAAAAGCAATAAACCTCAAAAGGTGAAAACCTGGCAATCAGGCACTTTTTGATCCCTTAGGTCTTTCCTAGTTGCATTTGCGCATATTGTATTTTCATCATCTCATTTTTATATCCTCATTGCATCTGTCATTTGTGCATAGTCATAATAAAGTCTATGAGCTACATTGTCACATACTAGGTTTCATTCGCCCAAGATTTACACATGGTCACATTTATCACTTGGGGGCAAAAGCATTGGTTTTGGTACAAACGGATTCAATAAGTGCTACTTTTGGTCACATATCAGAGGGAATTTTTAGAGCTTCAGAAGAGAGATATTGTTGCACCTTTAATGGATACCATTGTTCAAAATCAAGCATTTGATCTTACAACTTGATCCTTGAACTTCATGACTTTATTATCAGGATTAACAATTGACACAACCTAAATGATCATAATGTTTGTAAATTCTATTGAAAATATTGTTACAATATGAAACACTTGAAGCTACTGATGATCTTCATTGCATTTTGTCATGTCTTTTTATCTAATCGATGATGTTTTGACTAGATTGGCGATGATGAAGACATGATATTTTCTTGATTTTTGAGTGACTGTTTTGAGGAAGATCCACCAACTTGTGTAAATTCATCTAAGGACATGGTCATCAAAGAACCATTGATGAATTTCATATAGGAAGGAGGGTTAACCTTTGTTTGTTTGCACAAATGGATACCTTGTCTATTTAGATCTTCCATATCTTAATACCAAAATCCACTTGCAACATTGAATCTGATGAAACCAATATTCATACTCCCATAGTTTATTATTCAACTAGTGAGGGTTGTACTAGTTTCCCAATGGTTACCAAAGTGATGAGAGCGGTATTCATATCATCATGATGTGGTTAGTGATGAATGTACTTGCTCTGAGTTCCACAATGCTCAATGATGAAAATATATCTCTATTGCATTTCTTTCGCAAAAATCTAGTGATAGTTAGTTGCATTGCATTTTAATGTTAGATTAATTGCATGTTTTAAAGGATTTTCCAATTTCAAGGGGGGTTAATCAATTTGGGGGGGTTAATATCAATTATCTTGTTTCAAATCTATGATGTGAGATTCTCTTTTGCATTCATTACATTCATTACATTAATCACTATTCATTAACCTTTATATCAAGAGAAAATCAAAAGATTCATAAAAGCATTAATCATTATCCATGTTGCATCCATTTAAAATGTGCATTTCATATAAGTTGCATACATCAAAATTAAAAATGATGTTTGCATCCATTTTACCATTGCATATAGTTTACCATTAAATTTATCATAAATCATAAACACATAGAAGTAGTTACATAATCATGTGCATCCATCTATCTATGTCATATCTAAGATACTGCATCCATAGCATATAAAAGTAAATGCATCATAGAAATCATATAGACTGCATATAAAGAAATCTCACATCCACATCATAACAACATCATGAGAATCAAAGAGCATCATAAATAAAAGTTCATCGAAAGGTCCATAAATATTTGTATATCAAGTTACATAAACAAAATAATACATCATCAAAATCCTGATTGAATCATACATCTCCAGAGGATCAATATCAAATTTGTATCCAATCAAGACCCAGTAGGGGCACCTGATCCATCATCGGTCCCAGCAACTGATCCATCACCAATCCCAGCACCTAATCCATCTCCTATACATGTATCTCCTTGTCCATCTGGACCCCTATCTGATCTATCTATGGTACTAGGAGGCGCCTGACTGCTCGATGCACCCTGACTCATCTGCTCCATCCTGCTCATAAAATTATACATCATAGCACTGAGTTGAGTTACCTAAGCTGACATAGCTGAAACACCTATTTGTAGGATCTGGATATCTTGATCCACTTTGCTAGGTGGAGGTGGTTGTAATGGACCTGTCGGTGCTACACTAACCTGTGGTTGTATGATAGGAACCTGTTGTGGTACCTGTTATGCCTGAACCTGAACATGTGCCCTAGAAACCTGCCTGGCATCCCTCTATCTCTGATGTCCCCATGATGTAGCTAGTACAGGAGGACCCACCTGTCTATGCCTAGGAAAATACCTACCCCCTAGCTCTAACATTCTCACCATGCATTTGAGGTCCCATCTATCCTCTGCCTAAATCTCTAGGATCTTTAGGTACCCTAGGAGCTCTCGGAACTCTAGGAGCTCATTGTCTCTATACTCTCTGACCACCTCCACCTCGACCACCATCTCCACCATTGTCATCATCAGATGTCTCATCTACATCCAGGATTGGCTCTATTAGATCTATGTACCTCAAGAATTTATGCCTACCAAACCACTCCTTGTACTTTGTAGACATCCCAACATCAACAACATGGTCTAACGTCTCCCGTTAGATGATACCCAATCTATCAATCTGATCACATGTGAACTCATAATCAACCTGAGCTCCCCACATGGACTACTCCATCTGTACATGTGCATACAATGCCATACCCTAAGGCATATCATGCACCTTGCCATACTGTCGTAGAACCCTCATGAAGCAGAATCTCTCAATAACAAGCGGTGATCGACTAATCATCCATCGAGGGGAGAACATATAAGGTAACTCATCATCATCCTCTCTCCAGCCCTCACAACCAAGATAAGGTCTCCAAATGACCTGATCTATATCATCTATCATCCTCTGCCAGTACTCAACCTTTCCCAGATGATGCTAGACAATCATGCCATCATATAGGAATGCATACGGTCATCATCAACCCTGCACTTGAGCTATAATAGGTCTGGTGACTGGGATGTGCTCCCAGGTCCATAACTATAACAATATAGCTCTAGCTGATATAGTTGCACTCTCTTGATACACTAACTTGTGTAAATCATGATATAACTATGCAAGAACACAGGAACCCCAATAAAATCTCTGAGGATGTGCAAGTAAGTCCTCTAGGATCTGGACCCATCTGACTGTAAATCTGCAACCTCATCTATCAGATAGGAGTAAATTGTTGATCATTACACCTAACACTGCAGGCAAAGTAGGGAACGACACAAATTGCACCCATGTAATGGTATCATCTCTGATTGTCAAATCTACAAAGACCCGTCTGCAAGCATTTCCATCATATACTTGATCATAGTATACCATATCTCCTTGGGTAGGGATGCATAATAATCTATATACATTCTCGGGAGTAATTGTCATCTCATCGAGGGGTAGGTAGAAGGTATTATGGTTAGAGTGCCAACCCTCTACCATAGTTGTGAGTAATCCTTGGTTCAAATGGAACTGAGGTATGTCAAGGAGAAAGTACAAACAACACTTCTCAATCACACATGTCTCAGGTCTAGTGAGATCACCCGCTAAATCAAGCAATCACGATGGAAGGCTCCATACATACAACTTATGGAATTGTGCCTATTTTTCAAATGAAGTGAATCATATCAGTATCTTTATATTATTGTATCATTTCAAGTCAATTAAAAACAATCAAATCAATCCTTTTCTCTTTTTGAGCGCATCAACCTATTGTTCCTAACTCTAGATCGTGAGAAGGGACCAATATATCAGTTATCATATCAATCAGTTTTCTATCTAATCAGATTGACATATCAAACATCTATTTTTGTGATCATTCTAATATCATAAACACTTGGTAGCATTACTAAACACACTTATCTATCTTGGAAATCAATTCGGTAATCGAGACATTTAATCAAAAGTAGTTTGTTCTTTTTGAAATTAGGATTTCAACAAAATTTATTGCAGGTGCCACTTCATAGAGTGTACATGTCATTTCATGCTTAAGAATCATTTAATCTATCATAGGTGCGACTTGATTGATCAGACGTGGTATTTTTCCTTATACGCATCATTTGCCCTTTGCAAGCGACATTTCAATCATCCTAAGCGACATTTAATAACTAGTTTTTCCCTAGGGTTTCTTACCATGGTATTTTATCTCTCATAAGAAATATTTAACCTAACCTATATGTGGCATTTAAATATGCATAGGTGTCATTTAACAATGTGGATGAGGTATTTGGCACTGCTAGGTGCCATTTAAACTATCCTATGTGACATTTGACCTAAAATTGCCCTAAAATACCCTAGTAAGCGTGATTAAAAGAATTAAATGCAGTCATACAAATGCAATAAATGCACAAAGAGGTTCAAAACCACTTACTAGAGGTCTGTAGTCAGTTGGTCTCTGATATCTGTGCCCTCGCTCGAATCGATGCTCTCGAATGGGGACCACCATCGTCGGAAAGCACAAGAGAATTAGAGTAAAATCTCAATAGTAAAAAGTGAAAATGAATAGTAAAAATAGATTTTTCAACCTTTTTATACTATTTGAACTAATTTTGAAGAGATTTTTGACCTAGTTTGACCTAATCTACATTTTATTCGCATTGGGGCATGTTTTGTTGCCGGGATCATCATGATTATTTTCAGAAATGAAAACATATTGGATCTATTCTTTATCAATATCATCATCTTTTGATTCCAGACATCAATCTATTTTCATTTTTGAGGGGGCATAATCACATTATCAAATCAAGAAACTGCATCAAACATCAATCTAAATCTGGGGCATTGAAATTTGAAACCATTATTAGTGGGGCATTCTGCACCTTATTAAATCAATTTCATCAATTTTCGCATCAGGGTTTCAAATCAAGTTTTGCATCTTGGATCAGGTTATCAATCAATCAGGTTTTTATCAATCAATTAGGCATCGAATTAGTGATCAAGACATTTAATTTTCTTTTAACTAATGTGCTTCACACATCAATTCAAAGAGGGGCATTTGTAGACACCTAAACTTGGGCGGGTGTTCTATAATCAAGCAAATATGCAAATCTCAGCAAATTGTACCAAATCTCATCAAAATGGATCAAATCAATTCAAATGGACATTTATTGAATCAAATTGGGATAAAATCAATCAAATTAAATGATCAATTAATAAATGACATCAACTGATTAAATATAAGCCTAAAGGGATTAATCAAACTATATAGTTATTTTAATCAATTAATTTTATAGTTTAAATCAAAAATCAAATCCAACCTATTCCCCTACATGGCTAATTTAATTAATTGATTGAGTTAATAAATATTGATATCTTTCAACATGAATTTGAGGAACCAATGAGAATTGAAAAAAAAAAGCACATGGATCACTCAAAATTTGCAATCTCAATCACTCGTTTTGAACTTTCAACCTAATCACTCAAATTTGTCCCTTTGTCCCAACCTTTGAGACAAGAATTTAAATTGTCCCCCCATTTGAAAGCCTTGAAATCCTCTCACTCAACCAAGGCTTAATTATAATCAATTGACTCTACCCCCTACACTTGGGAAAATCCTATAAATAGAAGTCATTTTGCAAGCATAAGAGGATCCTAGAAATTCAAATGCAAAGCATCCATATTATAGCCATTTTCATAGAAATTGAGAGCATATCAAAGCATAATAGAGCATTTTCATAGCATTTATGAGAGCATTTGAGTTCATTATTGAAGTAATTGAGATAATTTGAGAGCTATATTAGGCATATCTTTATCATTTTCTCATTCTAGGACTGTCATTAGTAGAGATTAAGGTTGAGAGCTCTATTAACATGCTTAGATATAGATCCATGGGATGCTTATTGATTTATTTGCAATTCTTAGTTTAAATTGTCATTATTATTTCATAGAATTGCTAGTAAATAAACTAATCTCATAAAGGTGTATTTCATTCACACATAGTTTTCTTAGTATCATTTGAAGGCTCGGCCATTTTAGTTTCCATGAAATCAAGAAGATCATTCTCCTCCAATGCAATGAGTACCCTAGGTTTCCAAGAGATGAATTTTGAGGCTCCATCAAGCCTATCTTTGACTTTACAACATCCACCATCTTCTTTTTCGCACGAATTCTTCTTCAATAGTCTGACCTAGATGAACGTTTGACTGCTTAAAAAAAATTGATTAGATCTTTTCTTAGACCCTCTCTAATACCATGTTGTAACATATACCTTGGGAATATCTTCCAATGTTGAAGGTGAAAAACCCAACAATAATATCTCTTATATATAATAAAATGATTGATTACAATATGGCCAAATTATAAGACCATTCACAAGGCCCGATCTGTAATTATAATACTGATATGATATTACATATATATTGCCTTCCTTTAAGGCAAGTATCAAATTTATGAGGGATAATGATTTAAATATATGATCTTCCCGAGACTATATATATATATACCTTTGTCTCCTTACTACAATCTTCAATCTGAACATGGTATTAATTATCATTGTAATTATGTATTGATCTTCACATGTATTCGATATGCCTCTGAATATATACCAATTTGTGCCCTTGAACCACCCTTGACTATGATTTTCGCTTGGTATTGATTGTAGTTACAAATGAGATCACACATCTCTTATATATGTTAGAGACACACTTTCACCAAGAGTTGACCCTCCTATGAAATAACATGTCTAATCCAAGAAAGGTGGCGGTTAATCTTAGTTGGCTTAACAAATATATTAATTATATTTTTCATGTTTAATATATATATATATGAATCGCTAATATAAATGTCTAAGGCTGATAGGCCAATTGGACATTTATGTTAACTATGTCGGCCTGTGGATTCCGACCATAGCTATAACATTAACATTTTGATTGGTTCCAAAGTGCTCCAAAAAATATAGTTTTCTCATAGCAGCCAACAAACCCTCAAATAATAAAAAATGATTAGAAACTTCTTTTTCTTGGCAAACTACAAGTGATTCTTAACAATTTTGGATACAAAAAATGCAACAAAAGCAACAAGATCATGCTAGAATGCTTCAGTGTTGTTGTTTACCATTTTGAATTTTTTAAAGTCTATGTTTCTTTTCTGAACATGAGCAACTTCCTTCTCGTCATATGACTCTAATACAACATTGGAACAAGGTATACTATCTTTTAAAACCAAAATACATTCCATGATCAAGAAATGTAAGATGAAAGATTATCATGCAAAGCATATAATACATAAAAAAGAGAACCTTAAATATAAAGACAAGGATGATGAGGTTGGATTGAAATTTTGACTACCCAAGCTCTAATAGAAATATGCATGGAGGAATCTATAGAAAAGTGTAGTAACACATGTTAAAATCCACATGAGAAGAGATAGAATGTGAGATGTCTCACTAAGTGAGCCTAAGAGTAGTATGAATATGTCTCTAGATGAGCTTAAGAGTAGCATAAATAAAATAATTATGTATCAAGTACAAGTGAACTAGGTTGGTAATAATGCTTTTTGTGCTAATAAAAGTATTAAATAAATACCAAACTCTAAGAGAATATCTCTATAGTGTCATAAATTGTATCTGTTGGAAATATTCAGGATTAACCAAGTTACTGAGAGGGGAGGGGTGAATCAGTAACTCTGCAACTTTAAAACATTTCTGCACTTTTATATTCTTTAACCATTCATACATCTAATCTACTACAACCATGAAAATGTAATCATTCATAACACATAACACAAAGATTTGGTAACCCAGAAACCTTCCAAATAGAAAGTAAAACTGGGGTGGGGATGGTACCCACAAAACTTTGGTAGTGCAGTATAAAGTTGGCCGGTCAAGGCTTACAATGATCACTTCTGATGATCTGCCCTGTTAAAAGCAATTTGGACTGCTAGGTCCACCTTGTTAGAGGATTTACAAACATACAATGAAGTATGCACTCGGTTAAGAGATTTACAAAAGA
>MU226758.1:604522-615764 GCA_018584345.1 Thuja plicata
CTACCTCTTTGATTCTTGTGTTGTATTGTGTGATGTTTTCACCTTCTTTCATTATGAGATCATCAAAATTTCCTCTAAGGCTTTCTGCCTTGGCTCTCAAAACATTTATATCACCACCATGTACAAGATTCAATTTATCCCACATCTTCTTTGCAGTTGTGCATATTTTGACATCTTCAAATTCAACATTGGAGAGTGAGGAAACAAGCTCTATTATCATGCAGTTGTGCTCATGCTTTTCTCTCATTTGTTCAACTGTGAGTGCTCCTGTAGGCAACACATATTCAACATCTAAGTATTGAGTAACATCATTTCCAATACCTGATAAGTGGAGTCTTATCCTGCTCTTCCATGAAGCAAAGTTGTCTTTGTTCAACTTGGGCACATCTCGTTTGTTCATCTTGTGATCTTTAGCTTAGGTCTTGAAACCTTCCTTCTAAGCACACAAGCTCTTATACTAATTGTTAGTAATAACTGAGAGGGGGTGGGGGGAATCAGTGGCCTCAAAATATTCCAATAATCAACCCTTAAAACTTAGCACCAAAAAATTATACCTCTAGTTATCTTTAGTCCTGCAAGATGAATGCCTCCAAATACTTATAACAAATTACTACTTGTCGAAATGCTTTGTAAAACCTTCTACTATATGTTTATCAATAAGCAGTCTTTCTATTACCAAAATACAGTAAATAACTAGAGTATACCGATCAATCCATATTACTTATGTGAAATGCAAAACAAAAAATTAATGACTCATAAACACATTGACACATGGATTTTTAACGTGGAAACCCTGTTAAGGGAAAAACCACTGGGGCCAGAACCACAAAATTTCACTCTTCTAAAGTGAGCTCGGTGAAGATCCAACTCTGTTAAAGGTTACAAACACACTATTAGGTGTGACCTTGTTAGAGGATTTAAATGAATAGTTTTTCACTTTGTATCTGGCATCTAATGCTACCATCATTGATCAAACACTCACTTGGCCTATCAATAGGTATCAAGCATATCCAATGCTACTTTGTATGATCAAACTTTTTGATACTCCTTGGGATGTATCTCAATTAGAAAAGACTTTTAAGTCCTGCTCGGTTAAGAGACTTGATGCTTCAATGGTTAAATTGAAACAATAAATTAATCTGTTCACACATACAACTTGAATTGCAGATTTTTCAGATCTATTGTAAGTGCATTACCTTTCTGATCAATGTTATCAATTCATCACATTTGCTCAACATTGTTCTACTCTGTGATGTTGTATTATTGTTTGTCAGTGTCTGTAGAATTTAGCTCTATCCTTAGCTTGATTGATTAGGTCTGAATGAAGACTTTCTTCTCCTTCAGAATCTCTTCAACATCTATTCTCTTGTCACTCCCCTTCTTCATATTGAATAAGCTTGTCTCTTAAATAGACACGATTTTATCATTTCTTGGCTTTCTTGATCTTGGCGTGATCCACAATTCTCACCAATTAGATTTAAAGCAAAACTCCAGTTTTATCTTGTAGAGATCTTCTTGCCAACTGGACAAAGCAACTTTAAATCTTTTACTTATCTTCGGCTTCATCTTGTCAATTAAAACAATGATAACTACTAGTTAAGTCTATATTTATCTCTTGACAGCTAAGATTTTTGTCATTTCTAAACTCTTTGTTCTGTCGGTCAATACTTCAGTTAGTCATCGATGACAACTGACTGTTTCGTCGGTGAGACTTCAGTTGTCTTCGGGATCTCCGTTCGTCGGGCAACACTGTAATTATGTCCGTCAGGTTACACTGTGTTTTGCTCGTCGGGTAACACTGTGACTTTGCTCGTTGGTAATTCTATTCTTTTGCTCATCGAGTAACACTGTGACTTTGCTCTTTTGGTTAACTCTGTCCGTTGGTGTGCACTCCGTTAGTGTATACAGTCACTTTGTGAATACTTAACTTTTATGCATTACTGATAGCATAACCTTTGATTTATTGGTTCTTTGAAGTCTTTAGTAGTATATACATGGCCATACACATTATATCAAGTTGACATCAATGACAATACAATACATTAACTGATTTAATGTCTTGCATTAACTTTTCGTGTCTCGATGATCATCAACTTAACATCTTCAAACATTCAATCAGTTATAGTTCATCATTACCTTGGAAGAATTTAAATTTCTTTATAGGTACAACAACCTACCATCATGGATTTTCATGAGACCTCACTTTGTTGAGGTATTTTACCAAATAGTTCACTAGCCTTGACTATGCTTCCATAGTCGACATACATGTCTACAATTGCAACTACAACATTTGATTATCACAGTCAATAGAACATATATACACTAAATCAAAGTTGAAATAAACAAAATAGAAAAATATTTATTTTGGTGGGCGTTGATCATTGATTCTCCTGGAATGTTCTTGCACCACAAATCAATCCACATCAATCAATAAGTAAAAATGTGAGATCATCAGTCCAAATCACCGTACATCCAACTCTTTCCTACCTCAATTGGTTTGAAGATGGATTAAGTGACAATGTTCCCTAATGAAATGGTTAACGAGAGTGGGTTTTGTCTGTAGTTTGCATGATATGACCATTCACTCCCTTTTCCATACATTTTATATTAACACGAAAAAATCAAATCTAAAAATGATGCATGACTAAAAAATATTGATTTGAAAATCATAATGTTAGTTTAGAAACCATCGACTAAAAATAGGTTGGATGTAGGATTAATCTAGTTCACAAAAATATAAAATAAAATAAGCCATGTAGCTCTTTATTTTATGTTGATTAAAGCACAATTTCATGTATCTTTTCTAGTCTTAGTTGTATTAAATTGATGCAAGAGGATGCTTCCCTTTGAATCTCAACTTCTAAACTCAGAAAACATAGAGAAATGCAGAGACTTGAACACCAGTTTGCAACAAAGAAAACACATTTTTATTCATAACAGATTGACCAACACATGTTTATGCTTTTCATTGACCTCCTACATAATTCATCATCTTCCATCTACTTCCTCACAAAGAACACTCCTCCTCTCTCTTAATATGCAGCCCCCCTCCCCGCTCTGTCTTGTGCAACCGCTTCTATACAACTTTCCTCATGTAAAAGTCCCATGTAGCTCTGTTCTTTCACATCATGCCTTCTTTATCTCTAAGCACTACTCACTCCTCTTTATGTAGTCTCATACAACACCTTTCATCTCCCCAACGATTTCTTCTTATATAGTGTATCTTGTAAATGACTATGTTGTATCATTTCACATTCCTCAATTGATTCTTCATTTCTCCCTACTGCTTTTTTTTTGTATCTCTACCAATTTTTTTTACAATCTTTTCCTTGTTGCTGCTAAAATCTTTAAGACGAGTGGAAAATGTATTTAGTTCATAACTTTTAAAGTCTTTTTAATAATTTTATTTCCTCCAATGTAGTTTGTAAGACCACATCTCAATAACACATTTTGCAAACAACCTACGTGCCAAGTCTGTGCTTCCATATTTTGTTGGATGTCTTCCAAACCATTAGCAAATATAAATTTTGATAAAATCTCCCAAATTCTTTGTGCTTGATGCATGTCCTCAACCCATTTCAAAGCTTGCATTTGGTGCAGACAGAGATGTTGAAAAGGGTTGTGGAACTTAGCAATACTCCTACTAATTGCATTAGCTTGGAAGTATTTAAATATCTTTATAGGTACAATAACCTTCCATCATGGATTTTCACGAGACCTCACTTTGTCGAGGCATTTTACCAAATAGTTCACTTGCTTTGACTATGCTTCCACATTCGACATACATGTCTACAATTGCAACTACAACATTTGCTTATCATAGTCAATAGAACATAGATACACTAAATCAAAGTTAAAATAAACAAAATAGAAAAATATTTATTTTGGTGGACGTTGATCATTGATTCTCCTAGAATATTCTTGCACCACAAATAAATCCACATCAATCAATAAGTAAAAATGCGAGATCATCATTCCAAATCACTTTGCATCCAACTCTTTCCTACCTCAATTGGTTTGAAGATGGATCAAGTGACAATGTTCCCTAATGAAATGGTTAATGAGAGTGAGGTTTGTCTGTAGTTTACATGATATGACCATCCACTCCCTTTTCCATACATTTTATATCAACACAAAAAATAAAATCTAAAAATGATGCATAGCTAAAAAAATATCGATTTGAAAATCATAATGTTAGTTTAGAAACCATCGACTAAAAATAGGTTGGATGTAGGATTAATCTAGTTCACAAAAATATAAAATAAAACAAGCCCCCCTATCTTAGTTGAGTACAATACAATAACATACTAAAAATAGGTTGGATGTAGGATTAATCTAGTTCACAAAAATATAAAATAACATAAGCCCCCTCCCCCAGTCTCAGTTGAGTACAATAGAATAGCATGCATACATGTAAGGACAATTAACATAGGCTAAATAATAATGAGTTGAATATTGACACAATGTTAATACACGAAATTAAATGTGCCAAATACAAATATAAAATAAATGTACTTAGCTTGGTGATGGTGAATGCCAAAGAACAATATTGAAATAATAAATAGTTGCCAAAGATGTAAATTCTTCTCTTTTAAATTTAAGTTGAAAATGAATATTTTTATTTAAAAAATAATAATCAATAACAAACAACTATCTAGATAAATAAAACAATTAACTAGATAAAATGATCAAATAAAAATAAAACTACATAGGTATCTCAAATATAAATATAAATAAGTGAGGAAAACTGAAAACAAATAAACCATACATATCGATTTTTATCGTTATATAATAGTACATAACCTCAAAACAGGCGTGGGAATTTCAGCATCTTGAATACTGAACACGTATCTGGCGCAAAAGCGAGGGTATCGATTTGGCGCTAAAACGAGGGTACTGAATTCAGTGAGCTTATTAGAGCGATTCAGCTTAGACAATTTTAAGCATTACTGGAAAGGGGTTTTGTGTTGGCTTATAGAAATGGACAACCATCCTTTTCTGCCTGCTCTGTATCCACACGGTCACCATATCGCCTCTGTTTCTGCGTGTAGAAAGAGAAAGACAATGGAAAAAGAGGCTGTGCGCCCATCTTGCGTTGAGGGCACAGGCAACTACAGTGAAGTTAAGATTGTCGTGTCTCCCTATTTTAAACATGACTATCCTCCGGGGACAAAGATTGAAATTGCATCGAAGAATAATGACAATGCAAATTTTGTGTCGGCCTCTACTCACAATAACAGTCAGGGTAAGGAGAAGGAGAAGGGGCAGAAGGAGGAGCAGCACGAGAAGAAATCACGGGTAACTTCTCCCTATTTTCAACATAACTATCCTCCGGGGACAAAGATTGAAATTGCATCGAAGAATACTGACAATGCAAAATTTGTTTCGGCCTCTACTCATAATAACAGTCAGGGTAAGGAGAAGGAGGAGGGGCAGAAGGAAGAGCAGCACGAGAAGAAATCACGGGTAACTTCTCCCTATTTTAAACATAACTATCCTCCGGGGACAAAGATTGAAATTGCATCGAAGAATACTGACAATGCAAAATTTGTTTCGGCCTCTACTCATAATAACAGTCAGGGTAAGGAGAAGGAGGAGGGGCAGAAGGAGGAGCAACACGAGAAGAAATCACGGGTAACTTCTCCCTATTTTAAACATAACTATCCTCCGGGGACAAAGATTGAAATTGCATCGAAGAATAATGACAGTGCAAAATTTGTGTCGGCCTCTACTCATAATAACAGTCAGGGTAAGGAGAAGGAGAAGGGGCAGAAGGAGGAGCAACACGAGAAGAAATCACGGGTAACTTCTCCCTATTTTAAACATAACTATCCTCCGGGGACAAAGATTGAAATTGCATCGAAAAATACTGACAATGCAAAATTTGTTTCGGCCTCTACTCATAATAACAGTCAGGGTAAGGAGAAGGAGGAGGGGCAGAAGGAGGAGCAGCACGAGAAGAAATCACGGGTAACTTCTCCCTATTTTAGACATAACTATCCTCCAGGGACAAAGATTGAAATTGCATCGAAGAATATTGACAATGAAAAATTTGTGTCGGCCTCTACTCATAATAACAGTCAGGGTAAGGAGAAGGAGGAGGGGCAGAAGGAGGAGCAGCACGAGAAGAAATCACGGGTAACTTCTCCCTATTTTAAACATAACTATCCTCCGGGGACAAAGATTGAAATTGCATTGAAAAATACTGACAATGCAAAATTTGTTTCGGCCTCTACTCATAATAACAGTCAGGGTAAGGAGAAGGATGAGGGGCAGAAGGAGGAGCAGCACGAGAAGAAATCACGGGTAACTTCTCCTTATTTTAAACATAACTATCCTCCGGGGACAGAGATTGAAATTGCATCGAAGAATACTGACAATGCAAAATTTGTTTCGGCCTCTACTCATAATAACAGTCAGAGTAAGGAGAAGGAGAATGGGCAGAAGGAGCAGCAGCACGAGAAGAAATCATGGGTAGTTTCTCCCTATTTTGATAATAGCAATTACTCTAAGGAAAATTATAACATAGTGGTAAAAGAAAAGGCAAAAGAAAGGACTCTTCATTCTCACACTTCTTCATCATCATCTCTTTTCTCCACTGAGAGGGAAGGTGAAGGGCATGGTAGAGGCAGGAGCATAAATAGATTCAACTCAATTTTGGAAGCCTACCGGCGAAAAAGAAAGAATAATTATTGGACTCCCCCGAAGTCGAGATATGGATTATTGCAAGAGAGTTACTATCAAGACCCATGGAAGGTCTTGATTATATGTATGCTTCTTAATAGAACAACCGGATGCCAGGTATGCACCATATTACACCTCTATTTACCTTTCACATCTTCCACATATTTTCAGTATAGGGATTTTTAGTTTATTTTGTTTTTTTAAATGATCACGACCTTTAGTAAATAATACATGACTCAAGATTGAAAAATTAAAACAAACACAACCATATACCCGCTCAAATATTTTTTGGAGTTGTTATGCTGAAAATAAAAAATATCATAACAAGAGAGATGAGAAAATTCCTATTCCTTTAACTTTAGTTTTAGCAAGAACAAGTATTCATCTTTTACTAATAAAAGAACTCAAGAAAAGTGACAATTTCTTTCCAGAGTAGAAGTTACTTAGAGGTTATTGAAATCCTTTTAAAATATTGTATTTTTAGTCAAAGTTTAAAATTTGGGTCTTATCTTTTTATGCTAATTTAAGTATGTTAAGGATCTCTTTTGGTTTTTTCACAAACACATCATCAGACATTATCTTGACAACCTTTTCTCCTTCCAACTCCTTGGGATATGGAGGTTGTAACCATTAGATTGGCACATGCATTTACTTTGAAAGCCAGCAGTGCAGCTGCAATGCTATGCAATTTGATGAATATTTTGTCAATCAAGGTGACTATTGATTACACAAACTCCTTCTCTTTGGTGTGCTCTCTCATCAAGTACTCAAGTGTGATTGTTTGTTCATTGCATATTCTCATTGAGTACTCAAGTGTGATTGTATGTTCATTGCATCTTCAACCATAGTTTTAATCTATCCAAATTTTCACAATGAAGCATAAGATCAATTCAATGATTAGGGCATGGTCTCTAAAAAATGGTAGGACTCTTGTCATGAAAAAGTCTTTTGCTGGTATGAATAGTTTAGCATTGTCAGTCACAACTTGGATGACATTCTCAAAACTTGCTTTTAGTAATACCTCCATCAACTCATATTGACGCTCTACATTTTTTACTTTGCGGGAGACACTTAAACAAATTTCAAGAACATATGTGTTATTATAAACAGTTAGAAAGTTTATCAATGTCTATATTATCAGGAGTTTGTGCCTTCAATTATGTTGACGTTATGTAGCTTCAGGAGATATCTTTCTTACCTACGATGGTTGTCTCTATGATATGATTCTGATCCTTCCTTGTACGTGATGTGTTCTGATGCCATGTATTCATTCAAATGTTTATTCTTACTCTCTGATGTTGTCATCGATTATTCTCTAGGATGTCTAGTTCGCCCCTAAGGGCCCCCAGACCAGCCAAAGTTTGAATTGGTCCATGAATCTGGTTCGGTCCACTTGTGGGTCCGGACAGGGTCCGGCCCACAGGAGGTGGTCCGAACCAGACCACGCCCAGTTCGGACCCAGGCGAACCAAGCTGGAAAACATCGAACCACTAGCGAACTTGGTTCTGCAGACGGTCAAAGTCAACGCCAAGTTTTTTTTTTGCAAATTTAATTATTTTTTGACATCCATTGTTAGGGTTAGAATATGTTGGCGAATAGAAAAATAACTCTCGATGCCTTTGCATAATAATAAAAGTCATTTTTAGCTTCGCGGGGCGCTGCCCCTCGGCCCCACCCTGTATCGCAAAAGGGGCGCTGCCCCTTGACCCCATCTTGGGGCGCTGCCCCCAAATCCCTATTGAAAAATTAGGCTCCATATAAACACATCCACAACCCTAAAAAGTGGATTCTAAAGGCTTATGTTGGCTTCCACTTCTCAGCTTGCACTTCTCAGCTTGCACTTGATGAATTTGAAGATTTTGACACCAATAATGTTTTTGGTGCAGTTGATCCCATTGGCCTTAGTTTTGTTTGTGAGTCGACTGACGCCAATGTAGAAGAAGAAGAAGAAGAAGAAGAAGAAGAAGAAGAATATTAATAAAGTTTTAATCCATTAGTTGAACTTGAAACAATGATACTTTAACTTGATGTTATGATTTATCACTTGACATTTTATTGTTTTGAATCTTTGATGTTGAACTCGAGTATATGTCAATATGATGCTATGATGGTATGATCATGATTCATGATGCTATGATTACAAATTTATGGTGTTTAAATGTTTTTATGATACTATGTGACATTCTAATCATAACTCATGCTTCTAGGCTATATATATAAAAAAAATTACATGTTTTTGAACCCAAACGAACCCAAACCCCTTTTCAAAATTTTGCCATACCGGCAAACTGATTCTTTGAACCCGAACTCAAACCGGCATCCTAGATTATTCTTCCATTGAGGACGGACAATTTAAGACTATGAAGGGTCACCCGTTCATAGATGGACGATTCAAGAAATACGAAGAGTCTTCCATCTGTAGATGAAGGGTTCAAGAAATATGAATATCTTAGATTTCGACAGTTTCTCTACATGCCACGACAATTAGAACATGAAATGTTCATCATTTGTGCAGCGGTGATGATTAGTCTTGCATTGTATTTTATGTGCATGTTCGGTGACAGTTAGAGAGTTATTCTTGTTTTTGAAACAATCATTATTATTCAGCATCGTTCACATTTTATGATTACCGTAGGTGTTCTTTCTGTGATTATCGGGTGTGTTTCTTGTGGTGATTATCAGGTGTGTTTCTTGTGGTGATTATCAGGGGTGTAGCATCCATTGTTATTATCAGAGTACTCTGTGTGAATTATATGTATTGCAAGTTCAATATTATTGTGGAGAGCATTCTATGTATTGATTGTTAAGTGTCTGCAAACTCAGAGAAGGATTTATTATTGTTATAGTTTGTGAGCATTGTATTCAGACTACTATTATTCAATAAAGTTGTCATGTCCCCGCATTTTCATAGTGAAATGGAAGTATTTAATAAAGGCGGTAATTATTTAATATTAAAATCCAATTAATATTAAATAGTTATAAGTTTGGAAAGTTAGCATTTTGTTCAACTTTTAATTTGTAATATTATTAGTGTTTTGAGGTAGTTCCTTTACGGGACTTAACCCATTTTTGGGTGTTAAAATAACACATCTGTGGAAGAGTTCGGCATGGGAAAAAATATATCGACAGGAACCGTGTTTGTAATTCAGACAGAGAAGACATATTCCTTTCATCAGAATATTGCCTTAAAATATTGCCTGGCCCTGTGGAATCGGGAATGGGAAGTGGATGAATATCTAGAAGATTGAATGCCGTAAGGGTGCTGGAAGGGACGGGTGGATTGTATTAATAGTTGGAACTTCATTATTCACAATGGACACGGATTGTCAATGTCAGGTGTCTAGATGCAAATGACAGGAGAGTATCTAGTAGATACGTCAGTTTTGGTTGTTAGCGGATAAGTCAGTTTTGGCTGTTAGCACTAGACACAACAAAGTAATTTCGCCGTGCAAGCCGTGGTCATAGTGCCGGAGTTTGTATTCTAGCGGAATGCGGCAGATAGAGACAAGAATGACTACAGAGTGGGTAACAGCTGTCACCCTACCGGGCTATCTTGGTTATTTGTAGCTACACCTTGCAGACGACACGGAGAGTTACATGTGGAGGAACCATTCAGCGTGTGAATAAGCCAAGAATTCGCGGGTTTTATACATCCGCCAGAGCTTCACACTCAAATCTAGGTGCCAGAGACTATCTTTACTTTAAATTTTCATATGAATAAAGTCTGTAATTATCCGCTGTGTATTTAAGATTTAAATCAGTAAATTATCAATAATAAGGCGGAAGTATCTATTCATGGAAGTTTGTTTGTTTATGCCATTATTATTTATTGTGTATATGCCTCTATATAAAACATAGAACAAGTGAGTTTGAGAAAACGACAACAGTATTTGGGAATTTTACATGGTATCAAAGCTCTCAATCTTGCCAGCCTGTAGGGTGTTTGTGTTGTCAAAAACAGGGGATATGTTTTACTGAATATGCCATTAGGTCATTACAATTTTCGGAATACCAGAGAACGTCAAACTAGAAATTCAACCAGTCCATCCAGTTCAACTCCCCAATTTGAAATTGAGGAAAGTCATACTGAGATAGAAGAAGAAATAATTTTTGAACACATCAATAACATGGCAGAACCAGAAAATAATAGGGATTTAATTGCGGCATTGATTAGAAGTCAATAAGATATGCAAAACAATATAAATACTATGACCAATCTGATGACTCAATTCATGACTCAAAATCCAAACCAAAATCAAAATGAAGGTGGTAGGGATGAACGTTCAGTTAATAATAATCAGCCTGAAAGATCAGCAACAGCTAGACCTTATATGCCAAATTTTACTCCACAAAATTTACACCCAGAACATAAACCTACGGTTAGAGAAGTGCAGGATGAAATTTTGAATGACTGGGACTCAGCTGGGGCATAATTCAGATCTCACATGTCATTTAGGGAGTACATGGATGTCAGAATGAAACATAGGCCGCATAGGGGCAGAAATTTCAATAGTGAATTACAGAGGAAAATTGGGAAGATGTCCATCCCTTATTTTGA
>MU226758.1:663008-693178 GCA_018584345.1 Thuja plicata
AGATTCAGGCAACAGACTAGGGCATCAAAAATTTAATTGAAAACAATAACCTCCACCCCTGCCACTACGAAAATCCTTATCTACACACCTTGGGCTCTTATCCAACCTAATTTGAAGAATTTCCTACGGTGTAAGGTGTCACAATTTCACAATTTTTATGAAAAAAAACCCTACAAACCCTTGTTTACGGGCTGTGTTCAGAAAATCTTACATAAATTTGCAAAATCTTCATTAAATCACACCAAATTTGTTGCAAACGTAAGAGGACTCTCTCCTCTATCAAAACCAACGATTAGTAATCAATTCCTGAGCTGTACGGGGCCGTACCACACCAGACAATGCAACTGTAACAGTAAAATTGTTTGAGGTTTTCAAATGGGACAGACTTTTGTTTTCATTGAATCTTCTTCAAAACCATCCAACCCCTTGCCTCGATCAAATTGAGGCTATTTATCAAGTCTTTGGCCTGAATTCCAACGACCATAACCAAAATTTGAATAATATGACTGTTCACATTCCAAAAACTGTCAAATTGTCAAGCAACTTCAACAACTTTGGATGACAACATATTAAACCTATATCAACATGAGTCTACAAACACAAAATATGACAAATGGTCAAAATATGACCTTATTACATCAAATTGAACATCTTCATGACCCTAGACTCCTATGTGCATATTATGACTAAATTTGACATAGGTGCTCCTGCACCAAGCACTAGCGGAAACATGTGTGGAATCTGCTGAAAATGGATTGATGATCATAGAACACGAGTTGGCATTACCATAAGTTCTTATTGGAGATCATAGAACACAAGTCGGCATTACCAGGTTCCACATAAACCATGTAGAGATGTTCACAGTGGAGACAGATCCAACGATGATGTTTCTGTTATAAATCCACCATTGAGTATTCACTCCTTCTGTGGTAGAAGAAATTTCTAATATATTATTAGGAACTTTAAACTTTAAAGTATACTATACTAGAACTGGTTAATCTTTGTTATATATAATGTAAACAGCACTATCCCTGTTCTGTAATGGTATTCAGGACAGCATAAAGTAATGGAATTCCCGAGCTCGTTATGGCTGAGGGAAGGCCTCAATATGCAAGCCTGGGAATGGTGAGAGTAAACTAGAAGTTGGAAAATGCTCTGGTGCAGCCTAAGCAAGAATAGATTCAGCCCAAAAAGGGCAAGCATGTTTCCAAAAAGATCTAGTCATCATGAGAAACTTGAACATGCATCTCAAGCTTCAGGGCACCTTGAATCTAAATGATTGTCATCCAATATAAAATCCTAAAACAAATGACTCAGTGTATTTTCAACTATGGCTGTAAATTCTTTGTCCATGTTCATCTACTTTATCATAATTCATATATATGTTCCTGGATTGATGCCATCCACATGGGTGAGATCTCAGGGGTATTGCATGGAATCGGGATACATTAAAATTAATTTGTCATCTGAAACTCCAATCCTTGTGATTGCCAGATTTTCTGGATTCTGGAAACCAGAATTAGTCTTTTGCTTGTGTTGAAATAAAGTCAATTTCAAATTTTTTTTTAAAATTCTCCAAAATGCAAACAATATTAGGGAGCTTTCCACTAAGAAACTACTTAAAATGCAGCTTCAACCAAGCTCATCCTACAAATCAATTAAGTTCTATCATTTTGGATTGCCAAAAAAGATTGTCATAGCATATGTTCGATTTTGTTTAAGAGATTAAATGGTAGCTCGTAATGAACTATGACTTTGTAGTTTGCACCTTGATAGTTTTTTCTTCTGCTTGTCAAAGATCACTGTGTCTGTCAGGTGACTATAGAAAATGGATAGTTGCTGCAGTTTCATAGAAGTTGTCAGTAGCACATATGGATGCTATGACTCATTCCTGGATGTCATCAAATTCCCTAATAGGGATTGATCGACACTATCTAGTAGTTAAAGAGATGATAAGTGATAGATTGCAAATTCACTCTCAATATGATAGAGAATTTAACAAAGAAATGAAATAAATATTAAGAGGACTCGAGAATACAGTTTATGCAAGACTGCCCAGCAAGTTTGTTTTAAGATTGATATATATGGGATGTTCAAGCAACTTGTGTGAAAAAAAAGTTGATGACATTTTGCGTTTCTTTATTATGCTTTAAACGAATCTTTCATGAATATCCTTTGAAAAATTTCGGGGCATTTAAACAAACAATCTTTGTTCAAGTTGTTGGCTGCTATTTTTTGCAGGCAAGACAGGTTATATCTGATCTATTTACGCTGTGTCCGGATGCAAGGACTGCAACAAAGGTTGAAGCAGGAGAAATAGAAAAAATAATCCGCAGTCTAGGTTTGCAGAAAAAAAGATCTATTATGATACAAAGGTTTTCGGAGGAGTATCTTAGAGATGACTGGACACATGTTTTACAACTGCATGGAATTGGCAAGTAAGAGAGCTCATTTTATATGTTTCTTGTTTCTCTCTATTCCAGGGAGCTGCGGGTGGAAGTTTAACCACTCTGTGCAAAATGGTTGGCTGTGTTGTCCAGGTATGCTGCTGATGCATATGCAATATTTTGTACTGGGTTTTGGAAGGATGTGCAGCCAGTTGACCACAAATTGGTACAATATTGGGAAGACCTTTGGAAGTCTGAGATCATTGGAAATCGAACGTGAAAAATATGTCATTTTTTGCACGGGATTTTGGAGGGATGTGCAGCTAGATGACCATAAATTGGTACAAGATCTTTGGAAGTCTGAAGTGATTGGAAATTGAACGTGAAAAATTGTGTTTGCAATGATATATAAGAGTTGCACAATCCATGATTTAAATTTGATACTGGCTCTGGATGAAAAGCCTAAAACACAATTCAATCCAGAAACATAATCAAATTTAGATTTGTTTGCACTTAATTTTGCTACAAGCAGTTGCTGTATAGAATGTGTCTATCCCTGTTCCATATAGAGTAATCTCTAGTTTCTTTTGCTGCTAACAATTGTTATGTACAAACAACATTGACTTGCAATAAGATTGCCGTTTACAATCTCTTAAAATGATTGTAATTGTACGACTTTTGGAATGCATATATGCTATTGTAAAATTGGTTGTAACACGTCAAGGTGAAGAGTCTCAACTGCAACTTGCATTTTAAATCGAATTGTACTTTCTGGTAAACAATAAATCGATTTGCCTAAAATGATCTTTCCTTACCAAATTCTCTTGGCACCATGTCGTCTGTTTTAAAATAAAGTGTTCACGTAAGAAAAATATCTTTGAATTCTTGCCGAGTGGTAGCAATTTGTTTTTTGCCAGGAAATTATTTATATTTTTATTAGAATGATAGCAATTTATGCACTTAGATTTGTAGTTGGGTAATTAGACTGGGATGAGTAATTCCTTCATCAATTATTGGTCCGGGTCAGATTTTTGAATGTGCCAATTACATTTAGCTTTCTTATTAAAATCAGATTCGGATCATAACTATAATGTGTTTTGTTTGGAGATGTACATATATGCGAGGAGATGAGAGTTCGGGAATTCAGCTAGATATGGCTAATTGTTTCCCATTGTGTTCACCAAGAGGGTTCAATGATCTAGATCCTATAAATCGGGTTTCAATGTTTTGATGGAGATTTTGATGAAACATTTACAGTGTTCATATTCAAGGTTGTGGACGAAAAATTTGAACACAAGATTTGTGCACTGTTATGGATCTAGATCCAATAAATTAATGCTCCAAATATTGATAAAGGTTTTGCGGAATACATAAGTCAAAATTGGAGGTTGTAAGTTTGAGAATTTATTAAAATAGATTATTTTTTAAAAGGCCCAATAACATTATCTTTAATAGTGTGGAAGATAGGTTTCTTCTAGGGTATAATTACCCTAGTGATAAACCATCATACTAATTTATATACTATGATTAGGTATAATTACATTGCTAATGTAACACTTGCATTTAGGCATTTTATGAATTTCAAGTTTTGTTAATTTGGGTCTAATTTTTTACCATACTAAAATTCAATACAAACTAAGTAGTTTATCACTAAGCAACTTACCATATTATGAAAGATTATTAAGAACCACAAATAAATCTATCTTCTAATTTTTATATTGATTAACTATGTACACGAATGACATTTAACGAATATAATACAAGTTTTTTTTAAAATTGTAGCATAACGTGTCACATTAAATGTAGTCTAAAATGTACAACAATACGACAGAGTAATCTTTATACTAGAGAAAAGATTAATTAGATATAATTCCTCCACCTATTTTTTCTCTAGCAATCATTATTTATCCCACCAAAGGTATAACTTTGGTCATATTATTTGCATCAAAACCAAAAACAAATGAAAGATCCACAAGTTGTCCATATGGAGCTTTGAAGACACCTCCATCCCTAGCCTTATCAGGGTTAACTTTTGCAACACATTGTCAAGATATAATTTGATCTATATAGGTTTAGGACAACGTTGCACAAATTTAGGTGAAACCAATAGAGGCGCCTAATTACTGCAATTGATGTTGAAGTTAATAGTGAGCCCCACAACTCCCATCAATCGTTTGCAACTAAAACACTTAGCACATAGAAGAGAGAAAACCATTGATTGTGCTATGCAACCTCGAGAAAGAAATTGATCTAAAAAGGCATCTGATATTGAAATGAAAGTGAATTAGATTTGGATGAAAATAATGTAAAAATGAATGTTTGTAAAAGAAAATAAAAAAATAGAGATGAAAGATTAGGCAAGAATTAATTTAGATCATGACAAGTATGAGACAACATGACCTAATATAGAGAAACTATTCTTCAGTTTAGCTTAAGAGTAATAAAGTAAAAGAGAACCTAAGTAATAAATTAATTAAGACGACTTCTATCACACAAGTACAATGAATGTCCCCCTGAATAGGAGATAGAAGATGGTACAATAATCCCCCATGAAAAAATAGTTCATTTGCCAATGACGAATACTTAAAGATAGAATAGGATCCATTGTTTGCAAAAAAAAAATCTGTGCTTGGGAAGAAATAAATTTCCACTAATCGTTGGATAAGCCATTACCATAAGCTGGATGAATAAGGAATCCAAATCCAAATGGTTTGCCCCTCTAAAAACTACTTAAATATCTACCTCTTGGGATGAGACTGGGTTGTTGGAAGTCATCCTAAAATTAGAAAAGCCTTGAGAAACCTATCTAAAGCAAATATTAATCATTCATAAATCCTAATTTAGAAGACAAGTTACAATAATGTGCATTCCTAATTCCTTCATCAAGAGCAAATATGAGAACAAGGAGCATCGAGCTACAACTTATCTTCAATTATGTTTTCATGATGGATTGTGTTATGGTTGGTCATGTCAATGCATCAACACTTAAGATGATTTGTCTAAAGAGCGTTGCATCATCACCATTATCAATACTATGGTATAATTTTGTCAATTCAACATTTCATTTATAATTTCAATAGCTAACCTACCAAGGGTAAGCTCACTTTTTAATCATCGATTGTTGTTGTAGAGGTGGGAAAACCAACATGGGGTTTGACTTAAGCAAGCCCCTATAAAACACAACATTAACTCCTCTTTTATGCGTACATATTATAGATTCGATAGCCAAATGTTGCAAAATACATTCTCGGACTTCCAACAAATGAAAACCCTCAGACTAGTTTTGCCCAACTCCATAGTTCGACACTTTCTACCTTAGATTTCCAAATTTGAGCTTCTATTTTGGTTTCTTTTTTGTCTATTTGTTTTTCTAAATCTTGTCCATTTCTCATTATTTTTTTTATCACTAAAGTTTTTTTTAATATACTTCATTAATAATATTATTATATTAAAAAATACAATAATTAGCTTTTCAATCCATACCCCTTTTGTTTTGGCAAAAATTCAGCTTTTATAGCCAGAATCTATCCCACAAACATAAATTAAGTTCCAAAACACCTGTGCAAGGCTGAGATACACATTTTCTTTTAGTGTCCCTGGTTGGAAGTCTAAGTGAGCCTGGCCTCGACCTTTTGTGTTTTGGTGCTTTTTCTTCTAGTGGGTCACACACGTTTATGCTTCGTTCCTTCTTGCACCAGTACCACTTCTCCTCTGTGATCTTGGGTTTCTTTTCCTTTGAGAAAATCTTTAATACCACTCAAGCCAATTTGCATTGCCACTCTTCGAACCTCTTTGTTACCTTGAGCCCTCCATTTAAGAAATGTGCATAATGAAGGGATGACATCACCTATTTGGAGATAGTCTCCTTCCATGGTCACAAATCCCTCTCATATTCTTGCTATTGCTAGAAGACCCTCCATAATGATGCAGAGCTCAATAGGGAAACACAGATTGTTTACCCACAACCCACAATACCACTTCTACAAGGCACACTATTGGTTTTGCAAACTACTACCCTAGGCACATTATATCACCCCATTACAACTCCTCACCATTACTTAGGAACATCCTCAACACCATTCTTCTTTGATACAATTTCTCACATTAAATGCTTCTCTTGAAGCCACTGCCACCTTTAGGCCTAACCTTAGGCACATGAGGGTAAGATACACCCAACTTGCAGAGGATGGACTAGGCTTGGTCTTTCACCATATCTTGACTCTAGAGACCCAATACAACTCCAAACAATCACCACTTTGTCCTCACCAAAGTGTTTGAGGGTAATTGCTTTGTAGAGGCCTAGTTTGCTACTAGCCACACTCTTGAGGTTTTTCCCCTACAACTCACAAATTCCCCATACAAGTTACCAAACAAAAAATAGTTTAAGATACCCTTTTCTCCCTTACACAACATATCTCATATTGGGTTCATGGTCACACCATTGAGGGTCCTAAGGTTTCACTGATCAGACAGACCTAATTGGTGAAATAGGCTACTTTTACAAAGCAACCCCACTAAAATGGTTTGATCTTAACAAGACAATGTTTGGAACAAGTCTTCACACATTTAAATACACTGAATCCACCTCTATATTGGGCCTAGTCCATCCATTTACACCTCTGCAATCAAATTTGCTTAAACCCGGGACCAATCACATAGAGATGCCCGGTCTTTCAATGACCATATCTCTTAAATGCCTCCACTTCCCAGTCTGAGACCACACTCATTCTAAAGTACATTTATAACCCTAATTTTTCACTAGAGGTCAAAATTTTACCAGGGCGGAAAGTTAAGATATTACCATTTTAAGTCGAAACCCTAGACAAGCGTGGGTTTTGGCACTGTCTGCAGAAAAACTAAGATAACTCCCACAAAAATCAATGTATTGATCTCAAACCAACTTCAATAGTAGACAGGCGTGGGTTTGGCATTGTCTGAACAAAAATGAAGATAACTCCCACACCAATCAATGTATTGATCTCAAACAAAGTTCAACAGAGATCTAACTCATTACCCTACACAACCATGCCCACTAGATTATTTGATGAATCCATAAAAGGTCGTACACAACAAAGAAATAACAAAATTGACAGGAAAATGAAATTGTTTATTGTTTCTCAACACTAAAATATTCAACAAGCCCTTGGTCTTGATCACCATAGACTCAAATAGACTTAGATAAACTTCCTTAACCATCCCCAACGTAATTTCAAACCAAAAGTGGTCATTGGGAGGAATTTGCTCGTTATGTGCAAAAGTTGCACAAATGTTGTCATGCAACATTGGCAACTTTTTGCATTGCTTGATAACTTGTTGTCCATGACCTCCTACCATCTAGATTACATCACAAATTGGTCATTCAAGACCCAAAACATCCTTATAGACAAAATTCAACCTTCTCCTAGACTCCTATTGACTTTTGACCAGATTTGACCAAGTTGGCTAATACATGCCTAGCAAGGTCAATGACCTTACAATGTGGTCCAAAACCTAACAAGATGACACAAAATGGTCCTAAGGACCCTATTACAACCAAATCAACTTAAAACACATCACAAGTCTGCCTAATTCTCTATGATGTCCATGAGGTGCCCCTGCACATACTCCCGGGGTGGATGAATTTCAAGTCCCACTTGAGATGAGTTCTTCAAGGATAATTCCATGCTTTCTAATGTCATTCTCATCCATCCAAACTACATCTTCCTCAAGTAGTCCTTACCACTTTATTAGGTATTTCTTGTAGGTGTTATTCTTGGTCTTTTTCACAACTTTTATATCCAAGATACATTCAAGCTTCAACGGTTGTGCTGGTGGTAGTTCCTTCAACCATTCAACACCTTCTTTTGCTTGTGCACTTGCCTCAGCACCTGTAACCACATCACCTTTATAGGGGATAAGATCTAAAACATTAAAAATGGGTGATAAACCTATATCAGGAGGTAGTTTAATTTCATAGGCATTGGGACCAAACTTATGAAAAATCCTACATGGAGCAATCTTCTTCATCACCAACTTTGTATGCTTTCCCTTTGATAGCTTCTCTTTCTTCAGATGTGCTCACACCAAATCCCCAATTTGGAATTGTGAATCCCTTCTCTTCTTATCTGCCTTATCCTCATACTTGTCTACAGTCTTATGGAGAATAGATTTGATCTCTTCATGGATGTCTTTGATGACCTCTGCAAAATTTTCACCTTGAGCATTGTTCCTACCATCCTTTGGAAACTCTCTGAGTTCCAATATCCCCCTTGGAATCATCCCATACACAATTTGGAAAGGGATTTTTCCTGTGCTTCTGTTAACCAAATCATTGTAAGAAAATTCTGCTTCAGGAAGAACTACATCCCATGCTTGGCCATGTTGTTTTTTTAGACACCTTAAGAGGTTTCCAAGGGACCTATTGACCACTTCAGTCCGCCCATCTGTTTGGGGATGATAGGCAAAATTGAAGGCAAGAATTGTACCTAACTTCTTCCATAGGGTCCTCCAAAAATGACCCACAAATTTTGCATCCCTATCTGATATAATATTCAATGGTAAGCGATGAATTCTTACCACTTCTTTAAAGAATATCCCTGCAATATGTGAAGCATCATTGGTGCTTTTACAAGGTATAAAGTGAGCCATTTTGCTAAACATATCTACTGTTACCCAAATTTTCCCCATTACGAAAATTTTGGCTACAGGTGGAGTAAATGAGGCTCCCATGAGGGTAGAGCCCAGCCTGAGAAGAATCTCTAAATTTTCTGGTCTAGGTTGTGATCTCTGTAAATCTCTTCAGTCTCTGCTTTTCGCCAATTCATGAAAATAACCTAAGTAAAAAAAAAGCCCTATGAATTTGGTATAAACCCTAGTTGCTCGGCCATGCCTTTCTATTTTCTCATTACCTTTTCGGGCTTCTTAAGTTCCTTATATTCCATGTGCGTATTTTGCCTTGCCTTTAGTCTCCAAGTCTCGTAATCAAAAGGAATATTCTGACGTCATTTGGTGATTAAGAGACTTCCTTCAGTCGCCAGGTCTCGTGATGTAACTCAGAGTTAACCAAATATCGTGAGATCTCGCGACTCAGTGTATTTATGACCCCATAGACATAACCCCAGTTTGAGGCTGAGTGAAGGTTTAAATTCAAAGTCTAAAGGGTAAAGATCGAGAAGTTCTTGTTTAATCCAACGATCTGCATAATGGCTTGATTACAAAATGCAGTCTGTTTAATGTATAATCCATTACGCCATGGTGCCATGTGTTCCTGATTAGATGTACGCAGTCGCCAGGTCTCGTGAGAGAACCACAGTTAAGAAAAAAGACCAGAGATCACGAGACTGCATTGTCGCTAGGTCTCTAAATAAACCAGAGTTAAAGGTGAGTCAGGAGTAGAGAAAGGTAAAGACCGAGCAAGTTATATCAAATCCGACGGTCTGCGTAATGGATTGGCTATAAGATGCGCAAGATCTATCCATTAAGAGATCAATTCATGGTGACATGTGGCCGATGTGCTGGGTCAGAACAATGACAGAGTGGAATTTACAACTCAAATGGTTGTAGGCAAAATAATAAAGGACAAAGGCAGTCATGACAAAGACGAGATCGACGGTTGCGTTTTAAAGAGGAACCAATTTTGAATCTCGGCAGTGGATGAAGTATCTCGCGCCAGCTATGACCGTTGTCTTTCAAATATTTAAAAATTTCAAATATCTGATTCGAGTAGTTATGACAGAAACGAGTTGCAGACAGAGAGATGGGTCGAGCCGACTTCTCAGGGCTGCATTTATGGTGATAGGAAAGATTTCAAAGACATCTGATATTCTGAGATATTTCATGATGCATTGATGAGCAGAATTGACAGACTTAGGGTTTCTAATTATTCTATTGCAAATGTATTGTAACCCTAATTCCTGAATCAGATTGACTTCTGAGCCTGCGTGCTAGAGGAGTAGTGTATATAAGTTAGTTTTCAGAGCTTTTTAGCTTAGAGATTCCAGTTGGTGTAAAATTATCTGCGGCATTTCCTTTGCCCCTCTAGTTTTCAACAGTTGTAACCTTTCATTGATTTCCAGATTCTGTATGAGTTATCTGTGGCATCTTCTCTGCCCTCTAGCTTTTCTTTGTTTGTATTTCTCTTACTGAATATAATACAGAGATTGGTATTGGAATGAACTTGAAGTTCCTGAGCCCTCTTTCTTTCTGCAATATTGTGTACTACTGTGGATGATCTGATTTAGATGAGTTTGTGGATATTCTTCAGTCCCCTATCATTTGTCTCATTCCTGTGCCTGATTGCAGAAGTGGATGTTTGTTTGCAGGTCATAGTCTGTGTCTATATATAGTGAATACACTATTGTTTGTGAAATTACTTCTTTCCCTAAATTGCCTCTGTTTATCTCAGACCTCTCTATAAAATACTTATGCAAGCCTATCTAGAAAGTTGTGTTCTATTAGATTCAAGTTCTCTTTCTAAGATTGATTGCTGTGTTTTAATTCAGAAAATTACCTTCGGTGTATCACCTAGTAGGATAATTTGCTTTCAGTTATTTCCCTTTCTGCATTCCTTCTATCCCTTTTCCCTCAAGAATTTACTTTCATGTTAAGAAGCAAATTTGGGTGATTATCCAAGAGGAACTGACCTAGAATCCGAAGGTCTCATTTCAGTTAGCAAAGGTCCCACACCTGGAAATGATTCCCATGTTATACTAGATTATCAAGACTACGATAGCTTGAACTAGGGTGCAAAATTTAGTGTATAACAGTTCTGGCACGCCCGGTGGGACAACTACATAAAAGAAGTTGATCTTTCAAAGCTATGCATATTTCTGATATACTAATTGCATAGTACATACCTAAGAAGAGGTTTCACTCTCAAAGTATATCTAGCGACTCCATTGGTGTGAGGAACAGAAGATCCAACCCTGTTCAAAGTTTATGAGAAAGGTTGAGACAAGAAGCTCAAGTCATTCTGAATTCCTGTAGCTGCCTCTGAAAAGAAGTTACAGCATGTCATCTCAAAGAACATCCCCTACAAGGAGGGTACAATCCACACCACCTGATTCAGAGGAGAGACCTTGGCCTTTTCACTATAGAAGGAGAGGGAGGTCTCTAACTAGAGAGCTACATGAAGATCCATCTCCACTACCTGGCCCTAATACAACTCGTTCAGTTGCTGCCCAGCAAGTTACAATTCCTACCATGGCCAGACAATTTGCCTTTGTGCCCTTGAATCAAGGAAGTCCCTTGAACTTTGCTCAACACCATGATGTGCCCTTAGTGGCACTCAAAATTCTACCTGATTTCACAGGTGAAGGACAAACAACAACTTGTGAGCACATAAGAGATGTAGCCACCATTTGCAATGTACATCATATTACAGAAGAAGATGTGGCTACCAAGCTTCTAGAAGCCTCTTTGAAAGGTAAGGCCTTAGAATGGTTCAGAACATTGGCTGTTGGTTCCATTGATTCATGGGATAGATTAGGAGAATCATTGAGAGAATTATTTGAAGATAAATTAGATTATTTATCTCTGGTTGAGTAGCTAACAACCATTAAGAGGGCTCCTCAAGAGAAGATGATAGATTTTAATCGTAGATTCTTTAAAATATGGAATGGGATCCTTGTCTCTGTAAGACCTTCTGCAGACCATGCTTTCCATATTTTTTGAAAAGCTTAAATAGAAATATCTCTATCATGATCCAATCTATGGGAGGTACCTCATTACCTCAGGCTTTTGACATAGCAGTCAGGGCTGAAAATTGTTTAATCCAAGCAGGCATGATAGTCCCAAGGCCACCCATGCCTATTTATCCCAGCATTCAGCCCAGTATGCCCTCGAATGTTTCCCCATACACTCCCATACCCACTATAGTAGCCCCTCAAGCAAGTGCAAGCTATGGGGAATCCAAAGTAGCCCCTTCTTAGGAGTTTCTTGATTTGAGAAGCAGTCAACAAGAAATGCAAAATAATCAGCAAGAAATGGCTAACTTACTGCAGACCCTAACCAAAGAGTTGACCAATTTAAAGAAGCAAAACTAGGGGAATAGACCACCCTTTCTGCCGTAAAATCCAAGTCCCAACCAACAGTATCAAAATCAAGGACAACCTTACAAACAGAATAGGCCACCATATCAAGGAGGTTATCAGGGACAAAGACAAAACTACAATCAAAGGTCATTCCAACCTTATAATCCAATGCCCCTTAATTCTACAAATCCAGTCAGGGATGTGGTCCCAAGTCAAAATAATCTTGCTGCAGAGATAGAATGGTGCTATCCTTATAAGCAGTCCCATAACCAGACAACATGCTTAAATGGAAGGGTGCTTCAAGCACTCATGGTGCAGAATGCCTCAAATGTACAAACAAAGGCCTCTTCTGGTGGGCCACCTCCCCAACAAGAAGCATATGCTGATGAGACTGCTCTCCCTAATTGGGAGCAACAAATTTCAATGGAGTTAATGGTGAAACCCCAATTGCTGCCAACACTAGGTCTAAAAGAAGAGCTCAAGACATGGAGCAAACAAGAGATAGGGCCAAGGCTTCTACATCTACAGAATCTTCACAACCATTTACTCCTATCATACTAAAAAAGGTCCCCATCATTCCAATCAAGGAAAATCAACCTTCAAAAGAGGTTGAACATGTTATAGTAAAGACACACCAAAGAGTACACACAACAACACCCTTCAACATTGTGGACAACATGAAGAAAGTAAATGTCACTATGTCTATTTGGGACTCTTTGGCTATTCTGGGACAACCTGAGATCTTGAAGAAGGCTATGGGTGAAGTGTCGACTCCTCAACCCACAAAAGATACAACAGAGCCAGTGTTGGTCAACACTAATCAAGAAAAGGAGGCTCCAAGAAGCAACCCCAAAGAAGATATCATTCAAGGTAGGAACTTGAAACCACCTCCCTTTTATGTATCTTTAATTATTGGAAAATCTTTAGTGCACAATTGTATGGTAGATAGTGGAGCTACTAGCACTGTCATGCCTAAGAAAGTGGCTGACCAATTGGGTCTGAAATATGAGCCTTTCCAAAAGAAGGTTACCCAACTTGATGGTTCCTCAGTAAACACAACAGGTGCAGCTAAGGATACCAGCCTAGTCCTCCATGCAAGCCCCAATTTCTCTATCCTACTTGACATATACATCATAGACCTTCCTTCCCTATTTTCCATATGCTTATTGAGGGAGTTTACAACCAAGATAGGAGGCTATCTTTCTTCTGACTGGTCTCACATGATTTTCCATACAAGGTATGGAACTAAGGTCACTATCAAGTCCGAATCATTGGCAGCGCACCATATAGAACCTTAGATGTCCAATGTAGTCAATACAAGCTGCCTTGCACTTGATGGTAATGACTTCCCAATCATCAGAGAAACAAACACTAAAATAGAAGGTATCCAAGATATCTATCTAGATGATTTAGAATCAGAGAGAGCTTCAAAGGCCCAAGCCAACGTTATTTGGGATACTAGTTTGGGAAACTATTTGTTACAAGAACATGGATTCATAGAGCCAAATCTTTTCAAGACAGACACTCAGTCAGAGGATTAGAACAACCAAGTTTGGGAGCTATTCTTTGATGGTGCTAGAAGCAGACATGGTGCTGGTGGTGGTGCTATGTTAGTCTCTCCTAATGAGAAGTATTATACAACCTTTAAGTTTAGTTTCTCTTGCACTAGCAACACTGCTGAATATGAGAGCCTAGTGAATGGATTGGAATGGGCAAGAAAGAGAGGGGTCAAAGCCCTAAAAGTTTATGGTGACAGTGAACTGGTAGTCAGCCAAGTAAGAGGGATAAGTGCAACCAAAAGTGATACAATGAGAGCATACAAGTATCGAGTTTGGGATGCAATTGAAGATTTCCATGCTTTCAATATTGTTGCTATCCCTAGGAAACTAAATCAGAATGCAGATAGATTAGCTACCGTTGGATCTCAGTATGACATCCCTAATAGTGTTTCAAAAGAGAGAGACCAACAACATATCAAAGTGATTATCAGACCTTCTATCCCTGATAATAATATTAATTGGAAAGTGTTTGACAATGATGAACAAATTTTGCAGTTCTTATTTGAAGAGGATGTTTTCTCAAAACATAACCAAGATAGTCTAAGGCAGAACTATGGTGACCAAATTATGCAACTCAGATCAAATAAAATGCCCAAAGGTCTTGTCACCTTAGAATTTGTCTTTAACAAAGATGATCAAGTTAAAAGTAGTAAAGCTAGCCTAGTAGTCCAACAAGAACATTGTACCGAACTAGAGCTGGAGCTAGGTAAAAGTGTACAATTTGGGAAGGTAAATACTAATTTAGAAAAGTAGGCTTATACTCAGTTATTCAAAGAGTTCAGTGATATATTTGCGTGGCAATATGAAGACCTCAAAGGTTTTAACCCAACCCTTGCTCAGCATACCATTGAATTGGAACCTAATGCCAAGCCAGTCAGGCAAAAGCAAAGGCCTGTCAATCCCAAGCTTGAACCACTCATGCATAAAGAAGTACTCAAATTAATAGAGAGTGGTATCATCTATCCCATTAAGCATACTAGTTGGGTTTCCAACCTTGTTCCTGTTAGGAAGAAGAATGGGGAGTTGAGGCTATGTGTTGACTTTAGGGACCTTAATAAGGCATCCCTAAAGGACTGCCATCCATTACCCTCTATGGAGAAAATCCTACAATGTGTCTCCGGATATGAGAGATTTTCATTATTGGATGGCTATTCAAGATATAATAAGATCCTAGTTAATAAAGAAGATCAATATAAGACTGCATTTACAACCAAGTGGGGAACCATGGCTTATCAAAAGATGCCCTTTGGTTTGTCAAATGCAGGGGCTACCTTTCAAAAGGCAATGGATATGGCCTTTAAAAGCCTCATGTACAAGTTTGTACTGGTCTACTTAGATGACATAACTGTTTATTCTAAACACGCAGCAGACCATATCAAGCATCTGAGAAGGATATTTGAAAGATGTAGAGAGTTCGGGATATCTCTTAATCCCAAGAATTGTGTGTTTGCAGTTCATGAAGGGAAATTGTTAGGATATATAGTATCCAAGAAAGGGATTACAGTAGACCCTGAGAGGATTGCGGCTATCTTAGAGCTACCCTTCCCACATCACAAGAAAGGTCTTCAATCTTTCATAGGAAGGATTAACTTTGTTAGGCGTTTCTTGCCTAATATTGCAGAATTACTAAAGCCTTTGACAACAATGTTGAAGAAGAATACATCTTTTTGTTGGAGCAAAGAAGGGAAATCCAGTTTCCAAGCCATCAAAGAAGCTCTGACAGAAGCTCCTGCCCTATTGAACCCAAATTTCAGTAAGGATTTTATCCTTTATGCTTATGGAGGTTCTGATGCTATTTCTGCAATATTGACCCAAGAAAATTCTGAAGGATTGGAGCAACCTATTGCTTTCTTTAGCAAAGGTTTAGAAGAATATGAACAAAGGTATTCCTTTGTAGAAAAACGTGTGCTTGCTGTGGTCAAAAGCTTAAAGAAGTTTAGACATTTGTTAACCCACATCAAAGTGCAACTAAAAGTTACTCATCCTAGTGTCAAAAAATTCTTGTTGTCTAGAGACCTAAATGAAAAAAGAGCTGGTTGGATTACCAAAGTCACGGAATATGACATTGATATCCAAATCACTAAACTGTTCAGAGGCAGAGGCTTATGTGAGCAACTGACAGGGGGTGATACCTTAAGAAAACAAGAGCAAAAGATTGCATCCTTAGTTATGCATTCAATAGAAGATCATGCCAAGGCAACAGGTTGGTTGCCTAACATGATTCATTTCTTGAAGATAGGACAATGTCCTATAGATCTAGATTCAACAAAGAGAAGGTATTACAGATTGCAATCTATTCCTTTTGTGCTGATAGATGAAATTATTTTTAGAAAGGATCACAATGGTGTCCTTTTGAGATGCATAGATTCAGAAAATATAGCAGGTGTCCTATTTGAATTCCATGATGGACCCTTGGAGGTCATTTCTCTCCTAGGACTACTGCTTTTAAAATCACGAGGGCTCGATACTATTGGCCATCTATCTTCAAAGATAGTCATGATTATGTGAGAAAATGCATCAAATGTGCCATGTTTGCAGGAAAAGAAAAACTTGCAGCCTTGCCCCTTCAACACATCAGAACAGAGCAACCTTTCATGAGATGGGGCATAGATTTCATTGGCATGATTAATCCTCCATCTAGTGTAGGCCATAAATGGATAATTACTGCTACAAATTATTTCACTAGGTGGACAGAGGCTGTTGCATTGAACAAAGCAAATGAGAGTGTTGTCCTAAGCTTTTACGATGATATTATTCACAGATTTGGTGTCCCTGACTCCATTATTTTAGACAATGCACTAGCTTTCACATGCCTCAAAGTCTCAGAGTGGGCAATTAGACATGGTGTTTATTTGAACACAAGTTCCAACTATTACCCTTAGGGAAATGGTTTGGCAGAATCAACCAATAAGAACTTGATTAGGATAATCAAGAAGACCCTACAAGACAACCAAAGAGATTGGCAAACCAAACTGAAATCTACCTTATGGTTAGATAGAATTACCCCAAAGAAGATCATTGGGAATTCTCCTTACATTTTAGTGTATGGAAGAGAAGCTAAGTTGTCCATTTTAACTAAATTGCCAGCCCTGGACTTAGCTACTCAGTATGTCTTTTTTGAAGAAGGAGATCCTTTGCAAATTAGGTATGCTCAGATTATGGAATTAGAAGAACACAGAGATAAATCCATGAAAGATATGGAATTCCATCAAATGCAAACAAAGAGAAGCTTTGACAAAAGAGCTAGGGCTAGAAATTTCAAAATTGGGGATGTAGTCCTCAAGTGGGATGAGTTCAAGACCAAGCCTGACAGACATACTAAATTTGATTCCTTCTGGGGAGGTCCATTCATCATCACTGAAGGCAAGGAGCATAATGCTTTTCAGCTATCAAATCTTGGAGGAGATCCCTTGCCCATTTTTGTAAATGGATTCCATTTGAAACCTTGTTTCGAGGTTTGTCCTTCCTTGTAATTATCATAAGTAGTTTTTTCCTATTTTCTGTTTCTTGCTTTCTAGGTTAGTTTCTTGATTTCCTTGAAGTGCTCGTGCATAGTTGTTCCTCCTCCTGGTTTCAATCTGTTTCCCAAGTTTCTAACTTTGGTCAAGTGATGACTCCTATGCCCAATGGATGCAAAGGATACTGGTTCTCAATGTCTAGCAGGCAGACATCCAGCAGAAATCGCCAAGAATGTTACCCAAATTTTCCCCATTATGAAAATTTTGGCTACAGGTGGAGTAAATGAGGCTCCCATGAGGGTAGAGCCCAGCCTGAGAAGAATAAGTGAAGAGCATATGTCTAATGCTTGTTCAATTTGGAAAAAATAAGACTTTTCTATTTAAGCTAGATTGAAATTAAAAGCCACAATTTAATCAATGAAGGCTTGATAAGATAAATACCTCAATTTTGAAGCTAGCAAAGGCTAGGTGCTTTTTTGATTGATTTGTGCTTATTTTCAACTCACCTAGTGGTGATCGTTCCCACTCTGGCTCTTCCAAAAAGTTAGTCAACACAATAAAAAAAAAGTGAAGAAAAACTTGGAAAATAAATTGACCATTTCACTCCTAAAAGCTCTTTTAAATCAAATTTGTCAAATCAAAGCTTAAAGAACTTAAGAATGAAAACCAATCAAAGAGTAGGAAATTTTTCTTTATGCACAAAAAACTCTTTAATATAGTGATCATAAAGGTGTTCTTCTTCGAATAAGCTCTCTAAAAGATTAGATGCATGCATTTTCTTATCATGTTTAGTCTTAATCCTTACCTCTTTGCTAGGCCTTGTGACTCACTTCTCTGGTTTCTATAGTTTAGGATGATTTTTCATCTACAACAATGAAAAACACAAAGAGTTAAAATAGTGAGCAAATCATTTAAAACTTTATTTAAGGCAGAAAGATCTACGTGGAATTTAACAGCTAATATGCGGCTTTTAACTGTTACTAGGTGTAAATGAAAACTTTGAAAGTGGCTTTTAAATCTTAAAAGGCAGCTCTAGAAATTCCATAGGCAGCCAAATAAAAACCACAGGTGGCACAGAAAGTGCAAAGTGCGGTCAAAAGTTTCTAGTAAGCGGCTCCTGGAAGTTTACAAGTGATCTTTGGTGTGTGATAGACAATGCTTTACAAATCTAGGTAGCACACTTTATCTCATAGGCGGCCTAAGAATAAAAGACAAAGAAGAAAGAAACTTTGTACGTGACGCTTTACTGCTCACAGGTGGCTCTGAATGCTTTGTAGGTGGCTCTTCTCCTATTTTTAGCAAAATAACACAAAAAGTGATGCAAAACACACAAAATATTAAGATAAAAAATGTTATAAATGAGGCCTAAATCCCCATGGTGGGCACCATTTATGTGTGTGAGATTACACCTTCATGAAATTAGGACTAATAACAACAACTCTATGGAAAGAAAATACTATTTAATCTAATAATTGAAGTTAAATCCATGAAATCTCATGGTTCTCGATATAAGCTTTGTTAAGAGAGCTCTCACCCTTAATCTCTCTCAAGGACAATCCTAGAATGAGAAGAAAATAATAAACATGCTCTAATCTAGCTCAAATGCTCAAAGATATGTGTGCTTTCCATTCAAATGCTCATGATTCTTGCTATGAAATCAACAAATGCTTCTAAAATAATGCTCTAGATGCTATGTAAATGCTGAAATACTATCAAAAGCTCTCAAAAGCTCTCCAACTACCTATAATAAGAATACTTTGCTCTTGAATTTATTGGATTCCAAATACAAAGAAAATGGCTTGTATTTATAGCAATTTCCCAAGGGTAGGGGTAGAGTGATTTGATCATGGTCAAGCCTTGGTTGAGTAAAAAGCTTTGAGGTGTTTTCAAATGGAGGGAAAATTAAGTGGTTGTCCTCAAAGAAATTAGGAATTATTTAATTCAATCACTTAATTAATTTATCCATGTAAGGGTGAATGGGTTGGATTTGATTTTTTTGATTTAAACTATACAATTAATTGATTAAATTCAATTGCATAATTTGATTAATCCCTTTTAGGCTTGAATTTAATTATTTGATTTCATGATTATTTAATCCTTTGATTTAATTTGATTTTTGTCCACTTTGCTTGATAAATGTCCATTTGATTTGATTTTGATCCATTTTAATGCATTTTGATGAGATTTGAGGCAATTGGCTGAGGTTTACAAATTTGATGTTTAAGATACCCCTGGTCAAATTTAGGTGTCTACAACAAGTAATAGGAAGTTATATCCTGATGATCTGGCACTTCAATAGAATGTAAGAGCTGAAGGTAAAGGTAAACAAATTTTTTTTGAATCCTTATAGCTTGGTCTTTTTATTGTTCATCAAATTTTTGGAAAAGATTCATATCTATTGAAAAATATGGATGGAGAGGTATTTGAATTTCCAGTGCATGGACAATTCTTGAAACCTTTCTTTAATTAAAATTTGATTTCCATTTACAGTAGCCTTGTATTATATGTACAGGTGTGTTTTTTTCTGTTGTGTGTTTTCTTTTTGTAGTAGGTTAGCGTGGTCTGCCTCCCAGAGATTTGTGGTTATTTATATGAACTTGCATCTAAACATCCTCAGATAGAGCCACTGTTGGTTATATTTCAAGTTTTTTTAAATCTTCTTGTAAATTTTTGAGTTCCCAGTGATGTTCTTGCATAAATGTCAATTCTTGTCCAAAAGTGCTATCAAATTGTCCCTACAAATGTTGATCTCCAAGTGATAAAATCAATGAAATATGTAAACCCTAGGTTCTAGGTCAATTTTATCCTTGTCAAAGCAAAAACCCTAGTCCTTTGTGATTGGCTTCTAATTTGCATTTACCTTTTTTAGAAATTTTGAATCACTTAAGTCATGTGATATTTTTTATGTTTTAAGTTAGTCATGTGATCTCTTAAAAGTTTATGAATATCCCCTTTCGTTATGAGACTTAGCACAAATCTTGGCCGCGTGGTCTCAGAAGGAAAATAATATACTTTGTAAGATTGGGAGATTTAACGTGAGTGGTTGATCTTCAAGTTAATCCTATGATGGATGTGAAGTCTCCAGATAAATTCATGAGTTAAGAAATCATGTAGCGACTTCAAATTCCTTTCAGTCACAAAGTCTCACAAACTAATCAAGGTTAAAGCCTGGTTATTATATTTATTTAGTCATGAGATCTCAGAAGAAACTAAGGGTTAAGTGAAATTTCTTGAGATCTAGTGACCACCGTCAGATGCTGAGATGATCTTGTGGCTAGTGTTTAATCGTGAGATAAATGAACAAATGAGTAAAAGTTTAAGTGATTCAGCGAAAAATGTTGATTGAGGAAAAGATCTAAAGGCTGGTGTTTAATCTAAGAATAGACCTTGAGTTAGATTATTTGTTCAGTGAAAATGAGATCCAGTCAGTCGCTAAGTCTCCATATGAACTATTGTTAGCAAAGAGTAAGTCAAGGCTCAGTGAAGTTTGCAGCGGGAAAATCTAAATAATAGATGAGAAAATATATGAAGGTCAGTGTTAAGTCGCTGATAGAAGTGAAAAATTCAAAGATTGTCTTGTGAATCAGAGGTAATGGTTCAGATGTGGAAACATTTTTAAGTCATCCCAAAGATCTGTGGTGTGTGTAAAGTCTCAAAGAAAACATGAGGTTAGGAAATTTATCTAGAGACTTAGAGATAGCTTGTAGTCACAAATTCTGATGACAAACTAGAGTTAAGGCTAAGGATTGGGAGATTTAATGTGAACCGTTGGATTAAACATTATCTAATGATAGTCATGTAGTCTTTGATCAGATGCAGTAAGTACAAAATGAATGAGAGATTTTGTTAGAATAGTCCCAAGGGATAATTGAGAGGGGGGGGGGTGAATCAGTTATCAGTAACTTTATTTCTTTTACTTCCTTAACTTTAGAATAAAAAAAAGTAAATGCTTAATCAGATAACACAGTACACAACACACAATTTGATTACAGGGAAACAAAATGGTAAAAATCCTGGTGGGAATTAGCACCCACAATAAACTATACTTATTTATAGTCATCCCTGTTAGAAGTATTTCAACCCTATTAGGAGTTGTACATTATAATGCAATAAGTATAGTGAACTGGTTAAGGGTCAGACCCTTTTAGGAGTCTTTTACAAATAATCCTGTTAGGGGTGGTGGACTCACTGTCCAAAAGCTCACTGCTTGATGGTGAAGGCTACAACCTTCTGTATAACAGATATGCACTATATCTGATGATGAAATGTAGAGTAGACCTATTTTCTTGATCAGTTACCATGTATTACAATCTTTCACTTCTTCTTCACATAAACTCTTGATGAATGAACCACATCTTATCTTCTGCTCTATACATCTTCTGTCACTTTTTGTATCATTCACACTTAGCATTCAAAAAAAAACTACTATAAGTATCTTCTCCAAATTAGAAGGTCATGTCGGCTCTTAGAAACACTTCAACAATATCTTAGTCAACTTAACTAAGCACGGAAACAATATTAAGTCCACGCAAGTTAAATTGAATAGGAGCAATGCTTCACTGAGTCGGCTTCACCAAATCAACTCAAACAACATGATCTTGATGTAATATGATAGGCACATTTAATCAAAGATATTTAACTCATAACTAACCATGAATATACACACATATATCTTGAAGATAGGAGCAACTCAAGAAACACAGTATATACATCGGCCCTAAATAGTTATACTTCCAGAACTGTAACTGCCAATAACATAATTGCATAACTTTACTGAAACACCATATCTGGGTCTTTGTGTATGAACATAACATAATAAACATGTCAACAACATGTATCTATCCATGCAAGTCTTCACATCATCATTCTAATAAGTACATACAGAATTACTACTATGTATTATATGTTGTCATCAATGACAAACATAAAATCAATCAACTGCTCAGAATCAAATCTCCAACAATCTCCCCCTTTGACATTGATGGAAACATATGATATAAAAAACATCCTCTATTCATGGTGTCCTCTTTCTTTTACAATATTCTCAATATCCTCATCAAAAGATTTCTCTAAACTACTGCAGTTCCTCTGACTGTGTTTTTGTTCCATGTATATACTCCCCCAAAGTATATGCTCCCCCTTAGTACATACTCCCCCTTACTATATAATCCCCCTTTAACATCAATGGAAAAGGGTGCCATTATATCTTTTGGTACAGGTACTACTCCAGAAGTAGAGTAGTCAACCATTCATCAGTCACTTAATGACTGATGTTCTTGCTGCTTCTTCTAAACAGAATCAGTAGAGGTAATTACTCCCAACTTCTCCCTAAGATACTTAATAGTATCCTTTGATAAGGGATTTGTGAAAATATCTGCCAACTATTCTTTGGTGCTCACATAGTCCAGTTTAACTTCTTTGTCTGCAACCTTTTCTCTTAAGAAATGGTACTTGATCTCTATGTGTTTTGTCTTTGCGTGTATAACAAGGTTCTTAGACATGTTAATAGTGCTAGTATTGTCATAGTGAATAAAAATAAGATAATCAACTTGAATGCCAAAGTCTTTAACCATCTGCTTGATCCAAACCATGGTTGAACAATTCAGTGCTGCTATAACATATTCAGCTTCTGCTGTTGATTGAGAAATATAGTTATGCTTCTTTCTTATCCAAGAAACCAACCTATTTCCAAGAAATATTGCTCCTCTTGAAGTGTTATTCATATCATCAACACAACCTACCCAATCCGCATCTGTATACACATGAAGTTGTACATTCTCTAATTTTGGATACCATAAACCATAGTATATATAGTTCCCTTTAGATATCTGAATATCCTCATGATTGCTATCAGGTGATTTTGCTTGGGTTCAGCTATAAATCTTCCAACAATGTCAACTGCATTAGATATGTTAGGTCTAGATTGAGTTAGATAAATGAGTTTACCAATCATAGATTTGTACAATGTCTTATTAACTATTGTGGAGTCATCATCTTTTGAAAGCTTGCTTACTGTTATCATGGGAGTGCATACTGGCTTACAATCATCCATCTGAAAATTATTCAATATTTCCTTCACATATTTAGACTGATTAATGAATATACCTTTGTTTTTTTTCTTTACATTCAGTCCCAAAAAGTATTTTTATAGGACCAATCATACTCATTTCAAATTCATTCTGCATTTCTTTTGCAAATGCTTTACTGAGCTTGTCATTACCCCCAAAGATAATGTCATCAACAAATATAGAAACTAATAATAATCCATCAAATGTTTCTCTTGTGAATAGGTTATAATCTGTTGCTCCTTTCTTGAATCCAATCTTGGTAAGATAACCATCAAGTCTCTCGTACCAAGCTCTTGGGTCCTATTTAAGACCATAGAGTGCTTTCTTCAATCTGCATACCATGTTCGGTTTATCTGAAAGATTAAATCCTTCAGGCTATTCTATGTAAACTTCTTCATTCAAGTCACAATTCAAAAAAGCTGATTTTACATCCATTTGATAAACTATAAAGTCTTTGAATGTTGCATATGCCAAAAACATCTTAATGGCTTCTAGTCTACTCACTGGGGAAAAAGTATTGTAGTCTATTCCTTCTCTCTACGAATATCCTTTACATACCAATCTTGCTTTATTTCTTACTACTGTACCAACTTCATTCATCTTGTTTCTGAATACCCACTTTATTCCAATCACATTTTTGTCACTGGGTCTAGGGACCAATTCCCATGTATCATTTTTGATTATCTGATCTAATTCTTCTTTCATTGCATTGTTCCAATCAAAATTATTACAAGCATCTTCAACACTTAAAGGTTCAATCTGTGAAAGTAAACATACCTCTTCATCCATTGCTAGACTTTTTGCTTTAGATCTAGTCAAAACACTGTTTCTCTAATCTCCAATGATATTATCTTTAGAGTGGTATCTAGATGTGAATTTTGGAACTTTAGGTGTGTCTTCTTCTTCTTTAATTTGTGATTCTTCTCTACTTGATTCAGGGTCATTGCATGAGACATCAATGCAATCAAACATTTCTTCAATAACAATATCTTTGTTGCTAAGCTTGGGTTCATCTTCAATCATAGGTACATATTCATAGTATCTTTCTTGAATCATAAACTTCTCATCAATTTTTACATGAGTACTTTTAATTATCTTTTTCAATCTAAAATTGAAACATCTATATGCTTTGCTTTTTTTAGAGTAACCAAGGAAAATACCTTCATCACTTCTAGCATCAAACTTACCAACACCATCATCTCTCTTGATGTAGAACTTGCTGCCAAAGATTTTAAAATATTTTACTGTAGGTACACTTCCAAACCAAAGTTCATAGGGTGTCTTATCTGTGCCTAGCCTCAATTGAGTTCTATTGATAGTATAGATTGTTGTGTTCACTGCATCTCTCCAATATGTGTGTGCCACTTTTCCTTCAATCATCATAGTGCACATTGTATCAAGTATGATCCTATTCCTCCTTTTTGCAATCTCATTTTTCTAAGGGGTTCTAGGTGCACTCAACTATCTTTTAACTCCATGTTCTTCATAGTAGTCATAAAACTGATCACAGGTGATCTCTCCTCCTCTATCTGATCTCACACATTTAAGTTTTAATCTGGATTCATTCTCAACCTTAGCTTTGAATATTTTGAACTTTTCAAAGGATTCAAACTTCTCCTTTAAGAATGCAACCCACATCATCCTAGAAAAATCATCAACAAACAAAATGAAATACCTTTCTCCATAGTATGATCTTGTTTGGGTAGGACCACACAAATCTGTATGCTCTAGGTCCAATTTGTTCTCAGCCGAGTTCTATTTGCTTCTAAAAGAACTCCTTACATGCTTTACCATAACACATTCCCTACATATAGTGTCAACAAGTCTTGCAATACTAGGAAGGTCTCTGACTGCCTTAACATTTCTGATCTTTACTATATTATGAAAATTGATATGACAAAGTCTCTTGTGCCATAACCAACTATCATCCACCTTTGCAAAAAAACAACTTACATCAGAATTAAGCTGAAAAACATTAACTTTTGTTTTGGATCCTGATGTAATCATGTCTCCATCCTTGTTGTTAATGATGCACTTGTTGTCTTTGAACTCCAAATGATAGTCTTTGTCAAGTAGTTGTCCAACGCTCAACAAGTTATGATGTAATCCATCAACATATAGAACATCATCAGTCTTGTTCTTTCCATCCAAAGTGATAGAACCTCTGCCTATGATAGGTTTAGGAGTGTTATCTTCAAATCTAACCATACCACCTTTGTATTTTTCTAGATGAACAAATCTATCTTTGTCACCTGTCATATGATGAGAGCATCCATTGTCAACTATCCAATCAGTTCTGATGTCTACTTTGGAAATTAGGGCTAGCTCTTGTTCTTCCTTTTCATCTATAATGTCCATTTCCTCAAGCAACCTTTCCATGTCTCTAAGGGAAATGAATCCAATTTCATCTTCTCCTAAATCTTCATTGGTTACACCTTCTTCAACATGATAGCTTTCCTTCTTATATTTGGGTTTGTAATCAGATCTAAACTTCTTGACTCTTGTGGGACACTTAGATGCAAAGTGACCAATCTTGTTACATGAAAAACATTTGAATGGAAGCTATCCTTCATATTTTCCTTTTCCTTTATTTTCTCTTGTAGCAATCATAGCAATGATTTCTTCAAGTTCTTCATCAACTTCTTGTTTCTCATTATGACTGGAGATGTGTAAGGATTTCTTACCATGGACTAAGGCTTTGAAAGCTATTTCACATTTAGGTTCAATGTTTAATATTGATATCTCAAATGTAGAGATTTTGCTGATCAAAGTCTCTCTCTTGAAATCTTGTGAGAATTGCATGGTTTCCTCTAGAATACTAATCTTGTTTTCATAGTCTGATGTTAAAGTGGTTAGAAAATTGTCCATTATATCTTCTTCTGATATTTCTCCACCATTGTTTCTGATTCCAGAGACTGCTTCATTTATTCTTTGATTTTAGGGTCTAATGTTCTCTTCAGGTAACATCTCAAGACTGTTGTATTTCTTTTTCCATGTCATCCTAAGTGCATTCTTTTCTTGAATATCTCCTTCAAACATATCTTCTAAATACTTCCATATGGTATATGCTCTGTCAATTTTCTTGATCTCAAAAAATTCATTGTCGGATAAGGCACTGATTAGGGCTTCTTTGGCAATAACATTATTGGTAAATGTTTCCTTTTGTCTATTACTAGCATCATCCTTTGCAAGGTCTTTCAGAGATGGAATTACAACTTCTTGTGTGGTAATTTCAAAGATCTCAAAACCAACACATTATAGATGTGTTATCATTTTGTTTTTCCAATCCAAATAATTTTCTCCATCAAACTTAGGGCTTTTTTTTCTGAAGTAAGACATCTGATCTACCTTAAGTTGTTAGGCTTCTTCTCCAAGGCACTTGGCTCTGATACCAATTTTTAGAATAGTCCCAAAGGATAACTGAGAGGGGGGGGGGGGGGGANGGGGGGGGGGGGTGAATTAGTTATTAGTAACTTCAGTTCTTTTACTTCCTTAACTTTAGAATACAATAAATTAAATGCTTAATCAGATAACACAGTACACAATAGACAATTTGATTACGGGGAAACCAAATGGTAAAAACCCCAGTGGGAATTAGTACCCACAATAAACTATAGTTGTTTATAGTAATCCCTATTAGAATATAATTCAACCCTATTAGGAGTTGTACATTACAATGCAATAAGTATAGTGACCTGGTTAAGGGTCAGACCCTGTTAGGAGTCTTTTACAAATAACACTGTTAGGGGTGGTGGACTCACTGTCCAAAAGCTCACTGCTTGATGGTGAAGGATACAACCTTCTGTATAATAGATATGCAATATATCTGATGATGAACTATAGAGTAGACCTGCTATCTTGATCAGTTCTATTATATTACAATCTTTCAATTCTTCTTCACAGAGACTCTTGATGACTGAACCACATCTTATCTTCTGCTCTGTACATCTTCTATCACTTTTCGTATCATTCACACTTAGCATTCACAAAAAAACTACTATAAGTATCTTCTCCAAATTAGAAGGTCATGTAAGCTCTTAGAAACACTTCAAAAACATCTTATTTGGCTTAACTAAGCATGCAAACAATATTAAGTCCGTGCAAGTCAAACTGAACAGACGCAATGCTTCACTGAGGTGGCTTCACCAAATCAACTCAAACAACACGATCTTGATGTAATATGATAGGCACATTTAACCAAAGATATTTAACTCATAACTAACCATGAATATACACATGCATATCCTAAATATAGGTGCAACTCAAGAAACATGTTATATACGTCGGCCCTAAACAGTCTTACTTCCAGAACTGTAACTGCCAATAACAAAATTGCATAACTTTACTGAAACATCATATCTGGGTCTGCGTGTATAACATAACATAATAAACATGTCAAAAACATGTATCTATGCATGCAAGTCTTCACATCATCATTCTAATAAGTAGATATAGAATTACTACTGTGTATTATATGTTGTCATCAATGAAAAACATACAATGAATCAACTGCTCAGAATCAAATCTCCAATAGATTTAATGTGAACTGTTAGATTAAAGAAGATCTAGTGATGGTTATGTAATCTCTAAATAAACTCATGGTAAGCTACAAAGTTTAGTGACTTTAAGTTTCTTTAGTGACGTAATCTCTAAAAGAAAGAAGGTTAAGTAAAGTTGAAAGCATGGTTAATATGAAAGATCTAAACTATTGATAGATTTTAGATCATAGGGTGTGCGTTAAATCTCATGATAAAACTGGAGGTAAGGCTAACTCTTAGCGACAAGGAGATAGAACAATCGCATGGTTTCCAAAGAGAACTGGAGTAAGAGTAAGGTAAAGTTATAAGGGTTTTATCTCATGCCATGATTTACAGTGGTTAGCCAACCAAAAAAAAGGATTGAGACAACATGTATTAAGTTTTATAAGTTGTAATAATGTGAGCCAATCATATCAAGTATAGAATTTATTTCGCATATAATAAGTTTTTTTTTAATTGACAAAAGCACTCATGATTGTCCCAAATTACCTTTTTCAAAATTGATCACCTGTCAAACTCAGACACCATGGCTAAGAGAAATTGATATCAAAGCATGTAAAGTAATGGAAGAAGTGACTGAATAAAAAATTCATGATGTCGAATAGACTGGTGCATTGAATTCTCAGGAATAAATAAGTATTGTCATTTCTCATTTCATTTTACCAAAGTTTTAGAATATAAAGCTAAAGAATACATGAGTGCTAGTGTTTTCAGAAGAACAAAGTTGTCTAGGTTACAGTGTGAAGAAACAAGAATTTGATCAACATTGTTCAGTTAAGAGTAGAAAAGATGAGTCAAGAAACAAGTGTGGCTTCAACCAGTGGAAAGAGTGGAGACGCCAAAGATGATCAGAAAGGAAAAATGAATTACTCTAATGAATTTGTGACTCTTCTACCTGGAACTAATAAGGGGAAAAAGATAAATGATGAATACCTTGGTGATAATATGTCATATTGTAGAGATGCTAATACTCTTGATGCTTCTAGATAGCATCTTTTTAATTACTTTCATAAAAATAGCGATGGTCCTGTTCCCGTTTCAAACCCATGGACATCAGGGTTAGCCAAATTGATAGTGCCAGATGTCTTTATAGATGTAGATTTTTTGTTTGAATTGGCTAGTAGATATGATAACATCTCTAAGACCATGAAGAAGAATGATAGAACAACCCTAGTTACTCTAGATAGGGCATCTTTTATGAAAGCTTTCAACATTTACAACCCCTACACTACATATATAGACCTAAAAGTATTAGCAACTAGGTATACCAAGGAAGCTACCATTGTGGCTAAGTTAATTCAAGGTCATGTGCCCAAAAATACCAAAAATTATATAGCGGCCATACCAAATTCCATAGCACCCTATTTCTACAAGGATTTAGCCTTTATATGAAATATATTTCCTATGAACTGTGTAGAGTTTTAGGAGTTGATGGGGGTCGTGATAGGATACCTTTAGATATTTTGATGATTGTTTTGGATCTTTAGAGTCCACATGTTAGCACATATTATGACTATATCCAGTATGTTATTGAATGAATGCATCAAGGGTTTGCAGACATTCAGAAAAAAGGAACCTAGCCCTAATTCTTGTAATATTCTTTATTGATGCTTTTGATTTTGTTGTATAATTTCAATATCATGGAACTACAAAATTATAGACCTAGGAGATTCTTCCAAGGCCAATCCAACCCTACAACTCTGGTTGAGGGTTTGGAATTACACATCAGGGGAAAATGAATTCTGTGCATTCTAGAAATGGATGGTGTGGTGGTACCCTAAAATTTTGAGAATTTAGAAGTCCCAATCCATTATCAAGAAGCAAGTTTTTCCATACTAAAAAAATTAAAGGAAGGAAGGTTTATGACACAAATAAATAGAATTAACTAATCAAAGCCTTCAGAAAATGCTGGAATTTTAACCTGCTACAAAGATGATGCTGACAGAGGCTGAAGATGGTCGAATTTTAAAAATCTAAAACCGACCCAGTTTGGGAAATAAAATTTCCTATCTATAAAATAATCCTTATCTTTTCATGATGTGTTTTGGATTTTTGACCAAAGCCAAATCCGAAAGTTAGGTAGTTATTTTTTAGTTAGTTTATTGTTTTTTCAAAATATTTTGTAATAAGGGTTGTGTCTTTTCACCTTA
>MU226758.1:695527-716935 GCA_018584345.1 Thuja plicata
AAACATGTGAAGATGAGATGGAATCAAACAAACATAATGAGGAGAATGTGTTGAAGATTAGTTCTAAAAATTATCCGAGTATCCTATCTGATCAAATTCTTGATAAGAAGGAAGTTCCTGAATGTGAATTATCTAAAAATCCTTTTTGTGAAAAGAAACAACATCTTGAGTATAGGGAAGATTGTGTACATAAAGGCATCCAAGAAGAAGAGTTTAATCTAGTTACTTGTAGGGTTTATCAAATGCATGGGGATCTTCTATTTAGCAAGGACTGTAGTGCACCTGTTAACTTTTCTAAAGGTAAAAAAAAGTCAAAGCGTGTTAATAAAGAAATGAATGTTGTCGATAAGAGTGGTGGCAATGTATTCAGGAGATCCAAAGTATTACATGATCAAAATTATGTGTTCGATAGAAGAAAGAAGCAATGTTCATTTTTGGGGGGGCCTGGGGCCACCCAGTTGAATGTTCCTATGAAATTTCTTCACGAGCCTTTTGGTATAAAGATAAATCTTAAAGATGAGAACCAAATCACTTTGCATCAGATTAAGTGTGGATACTTGGTCTGCTTCTCTAGAGATAGCTGGAATCTCTCTATGCTCACAAGGAGCATACGTCCCTAGAAAGAGCCACTGGTGGTACCCTAAAATTTTGAGAATTTAGAAGTCCCAATCCATTATCAAGAAGCAAGTTTTTCCATACTAAAAAAATTAAAGGAAGGAAGCTTTATGACACAAATAAATATAATTAACTAATCAAAGCCTTCAGAAAATGCTAGAATTTCAACCTGCTACAAAGATGATGCCGACAGAGGTTGAAGATGGTTGAATTTTAAAAATCTAAAATTGACCCAGTCTGGGACATGAAATTTCCTATCTCTACCAAAAATCTTAGCTTTTCACAATGTGTTTTGGATTTTTGACCAAAGCCAAATCTGAAAGTTAGGTAGTTATTTTTTAGTTAGTTTATTATTTTTTCAAAATATTTTGTAATAAGGGTTGTGTCTTTTCACCTTAAAGAGGTGTGAAAGCCACTCAAACACATATATATACATAATATAAAATGTAAAGAGAGGGAATACAATATAATACAATTTATCATTTTTGGATAGTTTTTAATCAAGTATAAACATGGACCTGTATGTTCTATTTTTTAAAAATCAATAAAGATAAGTCCTATTGTGGGTCCACAACACACACCCCATTTTAGGTCCTCTGACCATGGGGACCCCCCACTTTTTTTTTTGTTTCCTTTCTTCCCTTTCATCGTGTCCTCCCCTCGTAGAGATCCAATCAGCCACCAAAAAAAGATTACTAAAACCAAAGAAAGATCAGGAAGAACCCTTTTTTGGCCTTTCAGCCCTTTCAGAATTTAGGAGGACCCAAGTCCTCTGAGATATCAGAATGGACGAAAGGCCAAAAACCTGATCTTTAGCCCTTTCAGCCTTTTGGAGGACTTAGGTCCTCTGAAATATCAAACAGGTTGAAAGGCCGAAGACCTGACCTTTCAGTGATTTTGGAGTCCAAAATACTAAAAGGTTGAAAGGTTCTTAGTCCTTGTTTGGGTTTTCGGTGATTTGGTCTCCAAAAACCCAAACCTACTAACATCAGCCCACCGGTTATGAAAGGGGTAGCCTCCTTTGCTTCATCACTTTGAATTTTTTGATTTGTGCTCTCGCTCACGTTTCGTATGCTCCTCCTCACCGTCCACCTTTGTGTTGTCGCTTGGTTACCCTCCCTTCACTCGGTCGATCGAGGTAGGTTTCCTCTGCTCTTCTTCATTTAGTGCTTTTAGTTTTCCTTAGGTTTAGGGTCTTTTCAGTGTCCCTAGTGCCTATCCAGCCTAGGGCACTTTGTTTCAGTGGCCTTTGGGGCTTCTGTGTCATCGTGTGTCGACAGGGACGTCCCTCCCGGTCGGCCCTTTGGTTTTTCTTGTTTCATTGGGTCTAGGTTTAGGTTTTTGCAATTTTTTTAGTCACAGCGCTTACCAAGGGTTTTTGGCCTCTCAAAGGCCAAAACCTAGATCTCATCCTTACCAAGTGCCGTTTTGGACATTTTGGCCTTTCAAATGTCTGAAAGGTCTGAAAGTCTGAAAAGATAAACAAACAAAACCTCCAATCGGTTCATCCAGGCTCCTCACCATGTCTGGATGATTCGATGTTCTTGAGAAAACCCCTCCTAGTTCGGCCTCCAAAACTCTGAAACCTCCAATGGTCTTGGCTTTACCATTTTGCATGTTTGCACTTTTAGACTTTTTGGTTTCCGATTTAGTTTTCGATGTCTGAAACCCCTAAAAGGTCCAAAAGTGCAAAAGCTTGCACTTTAGCTATTTTTCAGCTCTCTCTTACTTACTTTCATAGTTTAAATTAATTTTTCTATTCAATAAGATACTGATAGTTGTCTTTTCCTACAGGAATGACTGAACCAAAGATAGTATCCCCAATGAAGTTTCAATACAAGGAAAATCCCCCCAACTCAAAGGTGGGGAACAAACACAGTGAGATAACTGATACCAACATCAGGAACATGGATTGGAATGAATTCTTGAGCCAGGCTCCCAACCGGAAAATATATCTGAGGACTATACCTCATTAGTCCTATCTGGGCTGGTAAATGTAGCTGCACATCCCGTGGCTATTACATCTTAAGAATTGATCATCACCCTAGCTCACCACTACGATTTAGACAAAAGGGTGGTGGTAAATTCAGAAGATCAAGTTGTATTGGACATCAGGCCGGATGTCATTAAGGATGTCTTTCACCTCCACAAAGGTATAGATAAGTTCTATGATTTCTACATTGAAAAGGGGAACAAATGGTTTGGTAATAGGGACCAAACAGTAAAGGAGATGATGAACAAGGAATACTTGAAGCAACCAGTTCCCAAGAACAGAATGGACAAAATAGACCTTCACAGGGGTTATATGAGAGATGATATCCAGGAAGCTATAACAATGATAAGCCAGGTGTATGGGTTACCATAGTCCACCCAACTTGAGCACTGGATGATCCTATTGATAGAAAGGATCAGGGAATGAAAGGCAAGATACAACTGGGGCACTATTATTAGCAACAACCTAGATGAGCAGTTAACAGCAGTGAAGCATAACCCAAAGTTCTACATGAGCACTTACATAATGTATCTACTAGCTGCACGGGAAGATTATCCTGGCCTCACCAAGAGGGGAAGTATGAATGATCCAAATGCATGGCCCCATCTTGTATACCCATAGTTGGTAAAGGGAGAAAACATATCAGAGGATTCCCCTGATTACCAAATAGTCAATGACGCATTCATTTTTGAAGTCATCTGATCTAGTGAGGGTGACTTTGCCAAAAGAATGTCAGAAGAAGTTGTTGCTAAGGTGAGTGCCATTGGGCCTATTTCATCAAGTTTGGGACATTAACATACATTCAGATAGCTGGGTCAACCATACAACCAAAGAAGCTACCCAGGTATCCATCTGACTGGATAATCATACTAGAGATGGCCAGGCAGCTCGTGGATGTATACAAGCACATCAAACATAAGAAGAAACACTATTGGGACTTTCCCATCTCTTTGGGACCCTATACACTAAAGGACATGAAGGTTTGCAAATCCCTTGCTTTTGAATGGGATCATTGCCCCTTACCAATTTACAAGATAGTGCGAGCTCATTTTGACCCCATAGGTACTTATAGCCATATCATCAGCAGATTCTATGTATATGAGCCACATCTGGAAGATCATTGGATAAACTGTATAGATGACCATGAGGTCAGAATCCGAGATTACTACAGAATGAACCTAGCTCTGGCCAAAGAGGTGTTGAAGGTTCCTATTTCCCCAAAGATATGGGAATGTGATTTAGAGGATGTCTTAGAAGACATTTACACACAAGATAAGGTGTATGACTGGCCAATCATGAACGCCGAGGTAGACAAAGATGAAAATGATGACATAGACTTCAGGGCAAGGCACATGATAAAAACCACCATATCTTGGATCAAGAAGCCACACCAGATGAGTCTGATCTCAGTGAAAACATTAATGGAGCCCTCCAAGAAAGTAGAGAAACAATGAGGGGAGAAGTCAACAGATCCTAAATACAAGAAGGCTCCCCCTCAGAAGCCAAGAATGGTGTATGGTCATGAATGACTAGTTGAATATGGCTCCAATCCTAGGCCTAAGAAAACCAAAATGACATGCCTGATTGACCCACTAGTAGGATTGTCACAACCCCAATTAGGAGAAGGCCCATCCACCTCTGGCCAATCTTCCCCCACCACTGAGAAGAAAACATATAAGAGGAAGAAGAGTTTTGAGTCTCTGTAGTTGGAAACTATATAGGAAGAGCTTGAGGAAGAGGATGCAAGTGAGCCCCTAGTCTAGAAGACCAGGTTACAGAAGAGGAGAGAAAAGGAGACTACTAAGAAACATAGAGAGGATCCCAAAGCAGAGGATGATCCTGTGGATCCATTAGGGCCGGATGAGTTTATGCTCTCTAATTTTGAGGGACTTGAAGGTTTTCTAGACCAAGTCCAAGACACATACACTGGGGCACCACCACTCATACAACCTCAAGTTGCTCTAAGCCCACCGCCACTCATACAACCTCAAGTTTCCCTCACTCCACCACCATTCATACAACCTCAGGTAGCCCTTACCTCTCCACCGGTCTAGTTCACCAATCCTCCAGTGAATGTTCCTACTCCACCTTTAGGCCCCAATTCTTCTCTAGGGCCTCAAACCCAAGACAATGGGGTAACCCAGGGTTTAGTAACAGACAATGTAGCTAGAGGGAGTCATGTTTTCACTCCACCACCCCACATACTTACTCTGTGAACTTCCCTACCGACTCCAACACCTCCTCTTGCACCAACTCTACCTCCGTCTACTACCACCATCTCCTCACCTCCCACTATAGTCATGCCAATAATTATTCCACCAATATCAATCCCTTCAGCATGTGCCACTCAGGTAACCGAAGGAGTAGTAGGCACATCACCTTTTCAAACCTCACTAGAGGCCATGATCGGTCTCAGGCCAGAAATGGTAATTGATTCATCAGCTGAAAAAAGCCTAGAAAAGGAAAAGGAGGTCAGTGGGAAAGATAAGGAAGAGGAAGAAACACAAAAGGATATAGAATGAGATAGAATGGAAGAAGGAGAAGATGGACAAGGAAGAGAGGCAGAGAAGGAATTAGAATAGGGAATAGCTCCATGGAAACAAGGCTTGACCTCAATTCTCTATGTGGCACCATATGAGCCAGTAACTGCCTCTGGTAAACCTACTTGGTTTACCATGGAGATACAACCTTGAAAAAGAACCTACACAAGTGAACTAGATGGAGAAGATACAAGTATAACTGCTGTGAAGCAAGCTTTCCACCATGTAGATGTGAGTGGGCCTGCTAAAACCATGTCGTATGTGACCCAAGACCCTAAGGGTCAGTGGATAGCACAAATAACTATCCCACCCTGAAGCACCTCTCAAACCACAGGTTCATCAGGATACTACACATTCAAAGAGGTAGACTTGGGGGAACCAACCAGAGAAGGAAGCAAGAAATTAGTAGCCTTGGGACTAAAGCATGCTCTGGGCTTCATGAGCAAAGATGAAGAAACCATCAAGGCTTTAACAAACCAAAATGAAGCATTGAAAGGGATCATCCAAAAGATGGTGGGTCCCATTGACCCAAACTATTCAGAGGCTTCATTAAAAGCCATGATTGATAAAAGGGCTACACCAGATTAGCATGTAGGTTTAACCCCTTCTTTCATCCAGGAGAGTGCCGATTGGATAAATGACTTCAAATAGTTTGGAGAGAAGGCAATAATGTCAATATTTAGGCCATATAGGACCATCTTGGTTGAGGTTAATTCACTCATCAACCTGGTAGAAGATGACAGGGGGATGGATGTTGAGGTAGCTAAGTTTTAGGCAACCCTCCAGGATTTGGAGGTAATTAGAAAGCAACACTTCCAAATTTTGGTCAAAGTCTATGAGGGAAAAGAGCTGGATAAATTTGAGACTTGGACCAAGAAAATGGAAAAAATAATAAAGGCCTACAATAAACATCAAGCCCTTGTAGAAGAAAAGTAGGAAGAGGTAATAAAATGGGTCTCAGATATAGATACCTTCTTCATAGGGGTTGGCCTCAGTGTTTACCGAGAGGAAAGCCAACATGCGCTATGTCCCTCCAAAGAAGTGGTCCAATAGTTCAGGTATTTTCTAGCCAGAGTCAATACCAAGGAGGCCTTGCAACAACTATTCTACATGAAGAAAAAAATACACAGGATGTCACAACATGAAGATGAGATCACGTTCTTTGCTTTCGAATTGACTATCTTCAGAGAGAAGTAAGAACGAAGGGTCACAAAAGTAAAAAGAAAAGAGATCAATTTTGAGGAAGTCCAAGAGATAGTGTAGAGGCTTTGGGTAGCTCACCCTGAAGTCTTCATTGGATAAAGCTCCAAGATTCAAATACCAGATAGATCGGGCAATCTTTTTTACTTTGGTCAAAATTCACCAAGGCACTATTTTTTGGCCTTTTGGCCTCCGACTTTTTAGCCTTTCGGCCCATGCAAAAAAGAATATTTTTTGGCCTTTCAGCCTTCGAAGATTTTGGCCTTTTAGCCTCCTCATATTTTTTTTGCCTTTCAGCCCATGACAAGTCTAAAATTTTGGACCTCCAAGTTGGAAGATTTTAAAGAGCACGTGGGAAGTTTTGAAGACATTAAAGTTTTGGGGTAGAGGTTGGGGTCCGAAACAACTGGGTGTTTTCAGCAAGGTCACTTTTCTCAACACCAGTTTGACTCCAAATCAGATCAGTAGACAACTTGAGTTCATTTCAGAGGAACTAAGGGTCTCCTATTAGTTCCCACTGTCAGAAATATCCCAAGTGAAGAATCCAAGAAGCATCCACCAAGGTCAAGAAGAAGACTCCTAGTTCACAAAAGGAATTCTCCTCAAGTCTCTCTCTCTCTTCTTTGGAAGATTTTTCCCTCTTTGCATGAGAAAATGGATTGTAAATGGGTTTAAGAATCCATGCAAGTTACATAGTATTAGTTAGTAGTAGTTTACCTTCAGCAAAGTTCTAGTTTTAGTTCTATTTCTCTAGTTTAGACTCTCTAATGCCCTAACTCCAAAAATTAGAGTTGTGGATCAAAACTCTATATATTGTAATCAAAAAACAATGTAAAGGGCCTACTTTTTAATACAATAAAGATCTACATTGGGTTCTTCATTTGTGGTGTGTGAATTACTGCTATCTATGCAAATTTATTGAATGTATGCTTGCATTATTCTTTATTTTCAGAGAGCCCTTTGTGTTATTGTGTTTCAAATTCGTGCTACTTTTAGTTGGTGTTTGCTGCTATGTATCTACCTTGCTGTGATGAATGTGTGGAAGAGATCATCTTTGGGCTTAATGATAAATCCATCTTGTGGGTGCGCACATCTTGGTGGCTTCACGATTTGATAGATTTTGAATATCTTGCACAAGTGAATACATCTTCTCTCCAAACGCTTGCATCCGTGGAGTAGTAAATTGTGACTTGGTCTAATTTATGGCAGTTTATGTCCTTAGGATTTCACTTTTCTCATAATTTGCTTCATTTCTCATTACTCTTCTCTCATTAAAATGCTGTCATTAATTCTGAAAATTACCATCTTGAAAACACAAAATTGCATTTTATTTACAAACACGCATACTTGTTAAAAAGGAAAATACCACACAAAAAAGAGAATTAACAATATTTTGTAGTTTTCTATCTTGAATGTACCAGCAAAGGCCTCCTCATGAACAATCACATTTATTTTCAACTGAGTAACCAAGTAGGTTGTGACCCGACCCTGGAGAACCTTGGGAATAACTCTGTTATTCTTTCAAGAGAGGAAATCAAATCTTGAGATCATAGAAAGTTGGCTTGTGTTAAAACATGTTCAACAGAAGTGGCACTAGAAGGAGGGCCTCAAGACTCAAGAGCTGGATAAGATTGGATCTTTCTCCCCAGAGAGGTTCGAGCATGTGCTTAGATCATCTCTGAAAAGAGGCGAGTTTCTCAAACTCACTCACAACCAAATGGCTCATAGTGACAAGGGTAAAGCAAGGGATAAATATTCTCATCACCTTGACACACCTCAGAATCCTCTTGGACAGAAATCTCACATCGCTGCCCAAACTATTTCTGCAACCATCAATCAAAATCAAAACTTGCTAAATCAAAATTTGCAGCAACCTTGTCTGATGGCCTTTTTTGCCAATGCAACAAGCTCACCTTTGAACTTTGTTGGGCATCTTCATGATTAACCTAAAAATTTGGAGAAGTTTTGTACATGATTCATATATGGAAAATCTAGGACAGTGGAAGAACATATCCACGCCTTCAAGGAAATTTGCAACTGTAAAGAGATTGCCCACCAAGATGTTGTTTGTCGTCTCTTCCCATATACCTTGGGAGAATTTGCATACAACTGGTACCTTAATTTACCATGAGGGTCTATCTTAGTATGGAATGACTTTGAAACCAAATTCCTCAATCAATTCAAATTATATGTTGATCCTACTGTGACACATCACCAGTTCATAACCACGAGGAAAGATTCTAAGGAGCCCATTGCTATGTTTAATCATCGCTTTCACAAAATGCATCAAAAGCTAGAATCTCCTTACACCATACCAGATGAGGCTGTCATACAAGTTTACCTAAAGGCTCTAGACCCCTTCACCTCAATCTTTCTAAGAAGGATTCCCCTGGCAGATAGAGATGCAATTGAAAAGGTGTATAATGAAACCATCACTTTTACTTAGCAAATGGACCCACAAGAAGGAAGCTATGTGGCTATGCCCATCCCAAGTAACCTTGCTATCCGACACCCATTTGCAACAAAAAATTAAGCCTTGTCCAACCACTTACCCATACCGGCACAACCATGTACAACTATGCCTCCATCTGTTACTTATCCAAGCTACAAAGCTCATAAAATGACATTCATAGAATAGATCGTTGTACCCCAAAATGAGCCTAATTCTCTCATGGCTTCTGAGTTAGATGTCGTAAAGAAGACCTTATCACAGCTCACTAGCGAAGTCACCAGAATGAAGCTAAACCCACCCCAAAGTTAAGGTGGATACCAACAAGCATTTTATGGTCTAAATACATACCCTTAGAATCCAAACTGGGGTTTCAATGCATATAGCAATAAAAATGCATAGGAGAATTCATTTGGGCAGCAAAGGCCAAATCGGCCATGGAACACTAGACCAAACAATGGTAGCATTCTAGCAGATAACGCCAATACTTATGAGGCATCAAAAACAAATTTTGTCGGGGATCCAAGTAGGCATTAGGAAAATAATGGATATGTGAGCAACTCCCAAGACCACTACACCTAGAATCTAGAGGGGGCCCTGGTACAATTCAATGCTATGGTGTTTGATTCTTATGAGTATGGAAAAGAGGGAAGCTCAAAAGCTTAAACAGGAGAAGATGAATTTGTGTTCCCTTTTCAGAGAGAAAATGAACCTGAATATTCTGAGGTTCATGCCTTCCAATATGACCAGCGAAACCCGCATAACCTTCAAAGTAGAAAGGAAGCCCTCACCGACAGCATACCTCTAGGAAAGCAACCTACTCCACCAGATCCTAGGGCTAGTAACAATCCCATACCTCCAAAGGGCCTGAATGCCATACCTCCTACAACATGTACATATGCTAGCTACTGAGGAACAACCTGGTCAAATGACAAGTACAGTGCAGTAGATGAACTCAAGAAAACTAAGGTGAACATCTTGATGTTCAAATTATTACAGGGTTTCCCATCTCAAAAGGAAGCCCTTTTAAGATCCTTAGATCATTCAAGACCTGACCCATCGACCAGGGAACCCACATCTAATGTTAACACATCTAAGGAATTCCCAGTAGTATTCATAGATAGGACAGAGGTCCCACCATTCTTACTCAGCTTGCGAATGTTCAGGAAGAACCTACATAACTGCCTGATCGATTTAGGAGCCTCATGCAATGTTATGCCCCTGTCAATTTGCCAAACGTTGGGGATGGTACCCCAAGTAATGAACTGGGTGGTTATACAATTAGAAAAAATCAAGGTCAGAGTAATTGGTGTGCTTGAAGTTGTACACATTCAACTAGTCACAGATCCCCGGATACAAGAACACATTGATATACACATAGTGGACATCCCCAAAACTTATGGGATGTTACTAAGTTGGGAATGGACCAGATGCTTAAGAGGATGGCTCTCTAAAGACTTCACCCAACTTTGGCTACCTTGGAGAGGTTTGAACAACCAGATCAAGATAGATATAGAACCAAAGATGAAAAGGATGATCATTGGATACAATGCCCCGAATGAAGTCTTGTTCACTCAAACCGATTTGGGCACTTATTGATTGGATGACATTTTCATGTTTCAAATCTGAGAAGGTGAAGAGTCAGACCATAGTCCCATCCAAGGTCTCCTGGACCTGAAGATTGGTGATGACATATTCCAGAGTTTCATCAATAGCACAATGGCTAGCCTGTGGCACCTGGGTCAAGACATAGATCCCAACATCTTATTGCTACCTGGATACTGCTGATTACATCAGGCTAGTCATTCTGAGTTTACATGCCCCAGTTCTCAAGAGGCACTATCACAAGTGTTGACTCAAATTGCCCAACCAAATGAGCCACCAAAAATACAGACAATAAAGGGAGATGTGCTAGGGATAGAAGATGGCAAGAACATCACACCAGGTATGGAACATCACACCAGGTATGGAACATCACACCAGGTATGGACAACCTAGTCCATACACATAGCCCACCTCAAGATCAAGATAGTGGGTTAGATCCAAAAGATAGAATCCTTGCCTCGAACATGCTTAGCAATTGGAGTACCTTGGATGATGGAGCATGTCCCCCTCACAAGGGAATACTAGAAGATGAAGGCAATGAACTCCTCAAACCAGGGCATACTCAACATATAGGAGAATCAACTTCTTCCAGCAGTAAGGGAGAGAGGGGCTGAAAACCAAGTACCAAGGATTCTTCTAAGAAAAGCTCAACTAGAACCAGCCCTACTAAGCCACCTCAGATATGGAAATTGTGCTTTGACAGTTCCAAATGTAAGCAAGGAGAAGATGCCGGGATCAAATTGATAAACCCAAGGGGTAAGTCCTTTTATGTTGCTTATAGACTATAGTTCCTTTGTACTAATAATGTTGTAGAATATGAAGCACTGGTTCGCGGACTCCTCCTAGCTCATGAGAAAGGAATCAAGATCTTGATAGTGGAAGGAGATTCGCAATTGGTGGTCAAGAAGATCCGTAGTCAGTACACTTGCAATGATAAGAGGCTCTCAACCTACAAAAATAGGGCATGGGATTTGATCAATGACTTTGATGCTTTCAACATCAAAACCATCCCAAAAAGAAAGAACATTGTTGCTAATGCGTTGGCTATTTCAGCCAGCTCATTACATCCCATGGAGAAATCAAAACTAAAGAAATTCTTGGTTAAACTTGTCATAGCCCCGGCCATTCCGGATAATGTTACTAACTTTCAAGTCTTCCAAGATGACTAGCATATCCTAGAATTCATCATGTGCACTGGCGTGTTTGAGAAGTAGATCATAGACGAGGAGGATAACAGTGAAGAAACTGCTGAACCTAAAGAGCCTGATGATCACGACATCATAAACTTAAAAACCAATGCCATACCCAAGGGAATGGTAAAACTAGAAAGGATCTTTGATAGTGATAAGACTGCTGGGAGAAGACACCCTGACATGACACCTAATGGTAAGGAATGTGACACTTACAACCTGGGCATGGAAGAGGAACAAAGAGAAGTCCACATCGGAAAGGTGGGAACCAAAGAAGAAAAGGAGAAAATGGTCCAGCTTCTCACTGAATATTGAGATGTCATAGCATGGAGTTATGAGGAATTAAAGACATATGACACCTCAGTCATAGTACACAACATCCCTTTGAAACTAGATTCTAAGCCCTTTAGGCAACGAAAGAGACCCATAAATCCCACTATGGAGCCCTTGATCCAAAAGGAATTCCAAAAGTTGCTCGACACTAGGATCATCTTCCCAATCTGACACTCTACATGGGTTGCAAACCTAGTACCTATAAGGAAGAAGACTGGAGAAATCAGGCTGTGTGTAGACTTCCAGAAGCTCAACAAGTCCTCTCAAAAAGATAATTATTTGCTCCCATCCCTAGATGAAGTGCTGCAAAAGGTTAATGGATCTCAAATGATGTCATTCCTGGATGGCTACTACGGGTATAATTAGGTGATGGTAAAAGAAGAGGATAGACTGAAAATAACATTCACCACTAAGTGGGGGACTTTCGTGTACTGATGAATGCCTTTTAGATTGATTAATGTTGGAGCCACCTTTCAAAGAGCAATGAACATAGCCTTCAAAGGATTAGTTGGAAGGTGCATTATCATCTACATGGATGATCTCATAGTCTACTCAAAATTAAGAGCTGACCACATAAGTGACCTCAGAAAATGCCTTCAGAGGTGTAGAGAATTTGGGATCTCCCTCAACCCCAAGAAATGCGTGTTCAGAGTAACTGAAGGAAAGCTCTTGGGGCATATCATCTCCAAAAAGGGGATATCTATTGACCGCAAAAGGGTGGAGTCAATCTTGAAATTGACATGACCCCATAGTCGCAAGGAACTAAAATCTTTCTTTGGAAAGATCAACTTCATTAGGAAATTCATTAGTGGCTTTGCAGAAATAGTGAAACCATTGAATGACATGCTCAAGAAAGATGCAAAGATTGAATCAGCTCTCCTAGCCAAGAAGTCTTTTGAAGAAATTAAGAATGCCATTGGCATGGCACCAGTCCTAGCAAGTCCTGACTACACCATCCCTTTCAAGGTCTACTCCTTCACGTCAGAAAACTCATGCGTAGGCATTCTCACATAGAAGAAGAATAGGAAAGATGAAAGGCCCATCACCTTTATGAGTTGCCCTTTCAAAGATGCTGAGCTTAGATACCCAAACCTAGATAAGCAATCATTTTCTCTCATCAAAGCAGTGAAGAAATTTAGACATTACATTCTAAGGAGTAAAGTCATCGGGATAGTCCCAGATGCAACAGTTAAATCCCTCCTAATGCAGAATGAGCTGGGAGAGTAGAGAGGAAAATGGATGGAAATTCTCCAAGAGTTTGACCTAGAGATCCAACTGATGAAATTGGTAAGAGGCCAGGGACTGACTAAGTTGATCTCTGAGTTTAAAGAAGGTCTAGTCTACCAAACTTACATGGACCAAGGCATGATCATAGATGTATGGTACCAAGATATAGTGTACTATCTATTGCAGAATCACTACCCTAAGGAAATGAATAGTTCCCAGAGGAGAGCCTTGAAGATAAAAAGTAGCTCTTACATGCTCAAGAGTGGAAAAATTTACAAACACAATTATGAGGGTTTGTACCTAAGATGTTTGGATAGAATGGAGGCAAAACAAATATTGGTGGACTTTCATGACAAATACGGAATGGGACATGGATCAGCAGAGGCCACAACTCACCAAATCCTTAAGGCAGGGTATTTTTGGCCAACAATATTTAAAGATACCAGGGAACATGTGAGATCTTTCCACACTTGCCAAACTAGTGCAACCCGAGAGAGAAATCTAGGAATGCCTTTACAACTAGTCTATGAGGTACGCCCGTTTGCCCAATGGGGCTTAGATTTTGTTGGAGTGATTAACCCCCCTTCATCTACAAGACATAAGTATATCTTAATAGCCACCGACTATTGCTCATGCTAGATGGAAGTGCAAGCCTTGAAGAATTGTACCACTAAGGACGTGACCAAATTCTTGGAGGAACGCATCATAACTAGGTTTGGAATGCCATTCTATCTAGTATGTGACAATGCCCTTTCTTTCTCTTCAGCCTCACTCACGCAATGGGCCTTCAAAAACCAGATAATCCTCAAATTCTCGTCAAATTACTATCTGCAAGGCAATGGTGTAGCAGAGTCTACAAACAAAAATATGACAACAGTGATCAAACACCTGCTAGATGACAACCCCAGGGACTGGCACACTCAGCTAAAATATGCTTTGTGGACTAATCACATAAGGATCAAGAATTCCCTGGGGACATTCTCCATACCAACTAGTCTATGGCTTACAACCAATCTTTCCTATGAACCTGAAGATCCCAAATCTAAGATTCATGGACCAATACGTAGGGGAGGAAGATCAGGTACAAGTCAGACTCATGAATCTCCTAAAGCTAAAGGAGAAAAAGACTTTGGCCCTGGAACATGTATCCAAGCATTAGGCTGTAGTCAAAAGATGGTTCGACAAGAGAGCTACCATCAAATCCTTCAGGATCTCTGACCTTTTCCTCATGTGGGATAAGGTTAAAAAAAAGCCAGGTAGCCACACTAAGTTCCAAAGACTGTGGATAGGACCTTACCAAATATTAGAGATCCTGGGGGAGAACACTTTTAGGATAAGCACATTGGACAGAGAGTTGACCCCATTTCCTATCAATGGGAAATTCCTCAAACACTACTTTGGATCCTAAATGGGACTATTTTTTGCCCCTTGTACCATAATCACTTTTGCATTTCTTCCCTTTTTCTTGTTATTCTCATCGTTAGTCCTTTCTTTTGCTCGTGTTTTTTACTTCTATCGGGGCTTGTTTGTTGTTTTGGGTTAGTGTGTTTTGGATCCAGTACAGGGTGTTTCACAAGAGGAGTAGAGGTATTTCTTAGTCAAATTTCTCCAAGGATACATGCAGCGTAAGAGAACCTTCCCAAAAGACAAAGTAGTGATGATTATCATTGATAGGCAACTAGAGGAAGTTCAAAGTTTGGTCATCCTGATCACAAGACACATTAAGGTACAAACACCAGAGGGTGTTGGTTTCTAAGGCATTTGTTAGTTGTAGCCAACCTGAGTGCATAGGTTTGAGTACCCACCAATCCTAGAACCCAAGTCTGAATTGAATGCTAAGGCAATAACGAAAGAAAGAAGAGCCTGAAAGAGAAAGTGAAAGAAACACTCACAATAAAAGTGCCCCAAAGAGGTCACAAGTGAAAGATCTGGGAAACACTGCCTAATCATTGCTCAGATCACCAAAAAAAAAAGAGAGAGAAAAAAAGAAAAGAAGCTATGGACCTGAATACATGGAATACACTGAGCATCTAAGGCTTGGCACATCTCCAAACAAGCAAAAGGAACAAACTAGTTTTCCAAAAGATGGAGCTCTCACAAAGAAGGTTATGGCCTAGTAGGCATAACATACTTGGGTGATTGTGACAACCTCTATCAAGGCTATGAACACCTGGCTAGTAGTAGAGCAAGGCTATACTTGGGACTCAAGGGAAACTTTGTCAGGGCTATGAATGCCTAACTGGCAGTAAATCTCTTTCTGGGAAGCCTTGGTTTATTTAGAAAAGGTTGGGTATAGCTGGAAAGTGCCTTGGTTATCACAACCAAAAGTCAAGGTATGAACACACATGAACACACACAACAAAACTGATGGAAGAACCTCAGATTGGAAGTCATTGAAGAATCATCAACTCCATCACCTCTTGGTTTGGTTCTACTGCAAAGCTACTTTTGGAAGAGTATTGATGATAAATAAATGCCTTGGTCATTCCTCCTTTTGTTGGGGCTATTTGTTGTGGGTCCACAACACACACCCCATTTTAGGTCCTCTAACCATGGGGACCCCCCACTTTTTCTTTTATTTCCTTTTTTCCCTTTTGTCGTGTCCGCCCCTCGGAGAGATCCAATCAGCCACCAAAAAAAGATTACTAAAACCAAAGAAAGATCAGGAAGAACCCTTTTTTGGCCTTTTGACCCTTTTGAACTTTTAGAGGACCTAAGTCCTCTGAGATACCAGAATGGCTGAAAGGCCAAAAACCTGATCTTTCAACCCTTTTGACCTTTCAAATGACTTAGGTCCTCTGAAATATCGAACGGGCTAAAAGGTTGAAGACCCGACCTTTTGGTAATTTTAGAGTCCAAAATCACCGAAAGGATAAAAGGTTCTTAGTCCTCATCTGGGTTTTTGGTGATTCGGTTTCCAAAAACCCAAACTCGCTAACATCAGCCCGCCGGTTAAAAGGGGTAGCCTCCTTTGTTTCATCACTTTGTATTTTTTGATTTGTGCTCTCGCTCACATTCTGTTTGCTCCTCCTTGCCATCTACCTTTGTGTCATCGCTTGGTTACCCTCCCTTCACTCAATCAATCAAGGTAGGTCTCCTCTACTCTTCTTCATTTAGTGCTTTCAGTTTTCCCTAGGTTTAGGGTCTTTTCGGTGTCCCTAGTGCCTGTCCAGCCTAGGGCACTTTATTTCAGTGCCCTTTGGGGCTTCTGTGTCATCGTGCGTCAATAGGGACGTCCCTCCCTATCAGCCCTTTGGTTTTTTTTGTGTCATCGGGTCTAGGTTTAGGTTTTTGCATTTTTGTCAATCACAATGCTTACCATGGGTTTTCGGCCTCCATAAGGCCGAAAAATAGATCTCATCCTCGCCAAGTGCCATTTTGGATGTTTCGACCTTTCAGATGTCTGAAAGGTCTGAAATTCTGAAAATCCAAAGAAACAAAACCTCCAATCGGTCCATCTGGGCTCCTTACCATGTCCAGATGATTTGGTGTTCTTGAGCAAACCCCTCCTAGTTTGGCCTCTGAAACTCCAAAACCTCCAATGGTCTTGGCTTTACCATTTTGCCTATTCACAATTTCAAAATTTTTGGTCTCCAATTTAGTTTTCGGTGTCTAAAACCCCTGAAAGGTCTGAAAGTGTGAAAGCTTGCACTTTAGCTATTTTTCATCTCTCTCTTACTTACTTTCATAGTTTAAATTGATTTTTTTGTTCAATAAGCTACTGATAGTTGTCTTTTCTTGCAGGAATGACTGAACCAAAGATAGTATCCCTAATGAAGTTTCAATACAAGGGAAATCCCCCTAGCTCAAAGGTGGGGAACAAACATAGCAAGATAACTGATACCAACATCAGGAATGTGGATTGGAATAAATTCTTGACCCAGTGCTCCCAATTGGAAAACAGATCTGAGGACTGTACCTCATTAGTCCTATCTGGGTTGGTAAATGTAGCTGCACACCCTGTGGTTGTTACATCTTTAGAATTGATCATCACCCTAGCTCACCACTATGATTCAGACAAAAGGGTGGTGGTAAATTCAAAAGATCAGGTTGTATTGGACATCAGGTCGGATCTCATTGAGGACATCTTTCACCTCCACAAAGGTATAGATAAGTTCTATGATTTCTACATTGAAAAGGGAAACAAATGGTTTGGTAAAAGGGAGAAAACAATAAACGAGATGATGAATAAGGAATACCTAAAGCAACCAATTCCCAAGAATAGTCTGGACAAAATAGACCTCCAGAGGGGTTATATGAGAGATGATATCTAGGCAGCTATAACAATGATAAGCTGGGTGTATGGGTTACCACAGTCCACCCAACTTGAGCACTGGATGATCCTGCTGATAGAAAGGATCAGGGAATGAAAGGAAAGATTTAACTGGGGCACTATTATTAGTGACAACTTGGATGAGCAGTTAACAATAGTGAAGCATAACCCAAAGTTCTACATGAGCACTTACATAATGTATCTACTAGCTACACGGGCAGATTATCCTGGCCTCACCAAGAGGGGAAGTCTGAATGATCCAAATGCATGGCCCCATATTGTATACCCACAGTTGGTAAAGGGAGAAAACATATAAGAGGATTCCCCTAATTACCAAATAGTCAACGACACATTCATTTTCACAGTCATCCAATCTATTGAGGGTGACTTTGCCAAAAGAATGTCAGAAGAAGCTACTGCTAAGGTGAGGGCCATTTGGGCCTATTTCATCTAGTTTAGGACATTCACATACATTCAGATTTCTGTGTAAAAGATACAACCAAAGAAGCTACCCAGGTATCCATCTGACTAGATAATCATACTAAAGATGGCCAGGCAGCTCACGGATGCATACAAGCACATCAAACATAAGAAGAAACACTGTTGGGAATTTCCCATCTCTTTAGGACCCTATACACTATAGGACATGAAGGTTTGCAAATCCCTTTCTTTTGAATGGGATGATTGCCCCTTACCAGTTTACAAGATAGGGCAAGCTCATTTTGACCCCATAGGTACTTATAGCCATATCATTGGCAGATGCTACGTACATGAGCCACATCTGGAAGATCATTGGATAAACTGTATAGATGACCATGAGGTCAAAATCTGAGATTACTACAGAATAAACCTAGCTCTAGCCAAAGAGGTGTTGAAGGTTCCTATTTCCCCAAAGATATGGGAATGTGATTCAGAGGATGTCTTAGAAGACATTTACACACAAGATAAGGTGTATGACCGGCCAATCATGAACGCCAAGGTAGACAAAGATGAAAATAATGACATAGACTTCAGGGCAAGGCACATGATAAAAACCACCATATCTTGGATCAAGAAGCCACACCGGATGAATCCAATCTTGGTGAAAACATTAATGGATCCCTCTAAGAAATTAGAGAAACAACAAGGGGATAAGTTAATAGCTCCTAAATACAAGAAGGCTCCCCCTCAGAAGCCAAGAATGGTGTATGGTCATGAACGACCAGTTGAATATGGCTCCAATCCTAGGCCTAAGAAAACCAGAATGACGGGCCAGATTGACCCACCAATAGGATTGTCACAACCCCAATCAGGATAAGGCCCATCCACCTCTGGATAATCTTCCCCCACCACTGAAAAGAAAAACTATAAGAGGAAGAAGAGTTCTAAGTCTCTGTAGTTGGAAACTATACAGGAAGAGCCTGAGGAAGAGGATGCAAGTGAGCCCCTAGTCCGAAAGACCAGGTTACATAAGAGGAGAGAAAAGGAGACTACTGAGAAACATAGAGAGGATCCTAAAGCACAAGATGATCCTATGGATCCATTAGGGCTGGATGAGTTTATGCTCTTTGATTTTGAGGGACTTGAAGGTTTTTCAGACCAAGGCCAAGACACATACACTGGGGCACACCCACTCATACAAATTCAAGTTGCTCTCACTCCACCACCACTAATACAACCTCAAGTTTCCCTCACTCCACCACCATTCATACAACCTTAGGTAGCCCTTACTCCTCCACCAGTCCAATTCACCAATCCTCCAGTGAATGTTCCTACTCCACCTATAGCCCCTGATTCTATTTCAGGGCCTAAAACCTTAGACAGTGGGGTAACTCAGGATTTAGTAACATATAATGTAGCTAGAGGGAGTCATGTTTTCACTCCACCACCCCACATACTTACTCCGCTAACTTCCCTACTAACTCCAACACCTCCTCTTGCACCAACTTTGCCTCTGTTTACTACCACCATCTCCTCACCTCCCACTATAGTCATCCCAACAATTATTCCACCAATATCAATCCCTTGAACATGTGCCACTTAGGCAACCAAAGGAGCAGTAGGCACAGAAGGCACATCACCTTTTCAAACCTCACTAGAGGCCATGATTGGTCTCAGGCTAGAAATGGTAATTGATTCATCAACTGACAAAAGCCCAAAAAAGGAAAAGGAGGTCAGTGGGCAAGATAAGGAAGAGGAGGAAACACAAAAGGATACAGAAGGGGTTAGAATGGAAGAAGGAGAAGATGGACAAGGAAGAGAGGTAGAGAAAGAATCAGAATAGGGAATAGCTCCAGGGCAACAAGGCTTGACCTCAATTCTCCATATGGCACCATATGAGCTAGTAACTACCTCTGGTAAACCTAATTGGTTTACCAAGGAGAAACAACCTTGAAAAAGAACCTACACAAGTGACCTGGATGGAGAAGATACAAGTATAATTGTTGTGAAGCAAGCTTTCCACCATGCAGACTTGAGTGGGCTTGCTAAAACCATGTCATATGTGACCCAAGACCCTAAGGGTCAGTGGATAGCACAAATAGCTATCGCACCCCTGAGCATCTCTCAAACCACAGGTTCATCAGGAGACTACACATTCAAAGAGGTGGACTTGGGAGAACCAACTAAAGAAGGAAGGAAGACATTAGTAGCCTTGGGACTAAAACATGCTCTGGGGTTCATGAGCAAAGATGAAGAAACCATCAAGGCTTTAAAAGACCATAATGAAGCATTGAAAGGGTTCATCAAAAAGATAGTGGGTCCCATTAACCCAAACTATTTAGAGGCTTCATTACAAGCCATGATTGATAAATGGGCTACACCAGATTTGCCGGCATGATTAACCCCTTCTTTCATCCAGGCGAGTGCCTATTGGATAAATGACTTCAAATAGTTTGGAGAGAAGGCAATCCCATCAATATTCAGGCCATATAGGACCATCTTGGTTGAGGTTAATTCACTCATCAACCTAGTAGAAGATGACAGGGGGATGGATGCCGAGGTGGCGAAGTGGCAGGAAACCCTCCAGGATTTGGAGGTAATTAGAAAGAAACGCTTCCAAATTTTGGTCAATGTCTATGAGGGCGAAGAGCTAGATAAATTTGAGACTTGGACCAAGCAAATGGCCAAAATAATAAAGGCCTACAAGAAACATTTGGCCTCAGCGTTTACTGAGACAAAAGCCAACAAGCTCTATGTCCCTCAAAGGAAGTGGTCCAACAGTTCAAGGAAATTCTAGCTAGAGTCAATACCAAGGAGGCCTTGCAATAACTATTCTACATGAAGAATGAAATACATAGGATGTCACAACATGAAGATGAGATCACGTTCTTCGCTTCCGAATTGACTATCTTCAGAGAGAAGCAAGAACGAAGGGTTGCAAAAGTAAAAAGGAAAGAGATCAATTTTGAGGAAGTCCAAGAGATAGCACAGAGGCTCTAGGTAGCTCACCCTAAATTATTTATTGGATAAAGCTCCATGATTCAAATACCAGATAGACCGGGAAATATTTTTTACACTTGGTCAAAATTCACCAAGGCAATATTTTTCGGCCTTTCAGCCTCTGACTTTTTAGCCTTTCGGCCCATTCAACAAAGAATATTTTTCAGCCTTTTGGCCTTCAAAGATTTCGGCCTTTCAGCCTCCTCAGATTTTTTTGGCCTTTCGACCCACGACAAGTCCAAGTTGGAAGATTTTAGAGAGCACCTGGGAAATTTTGAAGACATTAAAGTTTTGGGGTAGAGGTTGGGGTCTGAAACAACTGGGTGTTTTCAGCGAGGTCACTTTTCTCAACACCAGTTCAACTCTAGATCAGATTAATGGACAACTTGTGTTCATTTCAGAGGAACCAAGGGTCTCCTATTAGTTCCCACCATCAAAAACAACCCAGGTGAGGAATCCAAGAAGCATCCACCAAGGTCAAGAAGAAGACTCCCAGTTCACAAAAGGAATTCTCCTCCTCTCTCTCTCTCTCTCTCTCTCTCTCTCTCTCTCTCTCTCTTCTC
>MU226758.1:718140-750810 GCA_018584345.1 Thuja plicata
AATTTGTTTTAGGTTGCATGTACATTCCATAACACCTTTGAAGTGATAAGTTTTCTTGTAAAACTATCTCTGAGGTTGAACATAAGATTGGAATGATCTTGACTCTATTGCCCATGGTAGAATAATGCACTGGTCTAATCATTATTTGGATTATATTTATTCAGTTCATTGTTTATAGTTTTGTGCTATCTTATCTATCTATTCATTTCAAATTACATACACATTTACTAAACATTCTTTTAATTACTTAAAGTATTTCAGTTTACAGTTCACGATATATTACTTTCTGTTAGATTTCTTTCAAGTTCCTTGCCATACTTGAGAGAGAAGGTTGAAGTATTTCTTATTTTCTATAAAAAGCCTCGTAACTTGAAGGATAAGTCAAGGTATAGGCCTACCAGCCTTGGTTTTGCAGAGCCAGAATTACAGAAGTTCCAACCTTGCCTTGGTTGTGACTTGTTAGTTGGCCAAATCACTCAGGTTTCCCAACATTGGATTGGCAAGTCCATAGGAAATCCAATCTGTCAATTTGAGCACCAACATGGTGTATCCAATTAAAAGATGTTTAGGAGTAAACATGACAAGATTTCCAATCAAGGTCTTGCAGTTTCTTAGGCCTTGTCAATTTGTGGACAAATGAATAGGAGACAACAACTGGGGAGATTTCTATAATCATAAAGATTTTACTATAATAAGGGTTTAAGGTTACTCCCAGCCACCACATATACTTCCATATCATGTTTGACCAAGGATAGCTATTATGGAGTTCATCTAGAAATTGATGTTAACTGATAAGGAGCATTTGGCTTCACATAGAAAAGGTACCGTTACACCTCGATAGTTTAAAGCTTATAACTTCACAATTGGAAATAGGGAATTGGAATTAGTAAAAAAATGGTTGGGTCATTTCAGAATGAATGTAGCCTTGTATAGGTATGTTGACATAGAGGGTTTCATTAAAAGTACAAAGAAACTCTTGACACCAACCATTCTAAATACTAAAGAGCATGAACATTGTGTAGAGGAGGACCTCATAAGGAACATCTTAGAAGATGATGAAGTTGCAAGGAGGGAAGATAAGTTCCAAGAACTAATGGATATGAAGCAACAAATAAAGAAGAAAGGGACCTTTTGAGGGTTACTTCCCAGAAGTACCTTACTTGCAAAGACTTGATAAGATGATAGAATATTATGGCACATTGTGTAACCAGCTTGAGGAACTAATAGAGGATAAGGAAAGAGGTCCTAACAAGTACTCTTCATTTGAGTATATTGACAACAACTATTCAATGCACAACCCTCCTCCAATGGATCAACCACCTCAAATAGAGGAGAATGTAATAATGGATTTAACTCAAGAACATAAGGCTGAGGTGATTGATGAGCCTCCCAAAAAGAAACCGAAAATGGAAACAGGGGAGCCTTATGATGTTAATACATAAAAGAGGAAAAAGGATAAGGTGAGTGCTTTAATCACTGGTAAAAAAGCTTATGACCATCAACTCAGGAATTTAATAAGGGAAGGAAAGAAGAAAAGAGAAGATGTTGAAATAGCTCTTTTACTATGTCAAGATGAAAGAGAGTTGCAGCAAGAGAAATTCTTGAGTGATAAAAATTTCATCAAAACCAAAGAATTCAAGGACTTTTTAATCTGGGAAAAGAAAAAACATGTTGGATCACAATTACAATTAGTAGGAGGTGAATCAGTGCTAAGTGAAGCCTTGCAGGCTCTGTAGGAATATGACCATGAGACATAAACTATGGCACTAGAGGAAGCCATACAATTGGTTAAATCTATTGGGATGCTACTGGTGGAAGGATGAGATCTCACATCACCATTTATCATGACCAGATAAGAAGGAAGCCTAAAATAAAATTGTCTTTAGAGAAACATGTGGGAGAAATGATTAGGGGATGTGGATATAATCCACAATCCAAAACTTTAGCCATGTGGGCTCTAGCTCCCAAGACACAAAAGCCATCACTTATTAATGTACAAGAAAAAATGGATGGGGATAAGATCATATGGTCTATCCATAATACTGGAGATTTGGAAATATCATAGGCCCTTACTCATTTTTCTCATATAAATGAAGCTAAAGCTGAATAGATGTCTTGAAGAGATATCAAAAATTGTTTGATGAAACAAGTTCTGTAGTAAAGGATAGAGAATTAGGCTTGATTAAGATCAATGCATTGGAGAAGTTAGTGACAGAAGTAAATCATAAATTACAAGAAATTCGTGAGGCTATTCCTTCTTCACCTAAGAAAGTTGTGGATGTACTAGTACAAACTGAGGATACAGGGGATATTTCAAAGGAAACAAAGCAAAAGGAAAAAGATCAAAATAAAGTGGCTTTGGAAGCCTTTTTGAATATCTTGCAACATAGGATCAATGTCCTGAAAAACAAAGTTGATTTAGTATACAATGCTTATAAGAAGTTGCCTAGCCTACAAATAGAGATAAATAATTATGTTTTAGTTATAGAGACTTATTTTGGAACCTGGCTAGTAAGGAAACAATTGTTTGAAAGGTTAGAAGCCCTACAACCACTTAGGGAAGATCTCCCTGAGATTATGTCAAGTGGGCAAGGAAATTGAGCAGATTGGGGTTACCTCAAGGGCAAGGCAAATTAGATTTAGGCTCGGGTCAACATGTTTGGCTTAGGATATAATAAATTTATTCCTCCAATAAAGGGAGAAGATGATTAGATTAAGGCACTACAAGTGTGGAGAGGTGAATTTGATACCTTACTACCTAATAAATAGGCATTTATATCAGATAGTGGTGAATTGGATATGGAAAGGTTTAATAAGACCTTAGATGAGGCATTCAAAGCCGAAACAAACTTTAATAAGTTTGTTACAAATGTCAAGAGAATTACAGATGCTAGATGAGAAAGAAAAAATACACAATTACAAAGCATTCAGAGCTTTAATTGGCCTATAGAGGCAGAAGTTACAACATGGGATGTTCTCACCAAGCCCGAGAAAAACAAGCCTGTAACAGTTGACTTAGACATATTGGACGAGGAGTGAAAAGACACCAGGCACCTGATCTCTGAGCATAGGGAGGATAATTGTTAAAAAGGACTAGTGTAAGTTAGCCAGAAATGGTGGTCACTAGGTCTCGCAAAAACTACAAGAAGTTATCCAGAACTTATACATACAAAGGTGCTAGCTATCAAAAATTTGGAAATCAAATCTGACTATTTCCTTATTTTGTCCTTTCACTACTTGAAGGTCTAAATGTAATTTTGTCTTTAGTACTTTTAGGGTTAGGTCTAGCCATCCAAAGCTTGTTGCATCCTTAGTCTTTAAGGATTACAAGATGGACAAGACTCTATAAATAGAAAGATAGAGCATAATTTTAATGATGTTGAAAATATTATGGCGAGGCAGACTTATCTTTTTGTCAGAGTTTTTTTAAGCTTTTAGTCTTTGAATGTATTGAAGCAACATCGTATTAATAAAATACAGTGCATTTTCCTATTCCAAATCATTGTTGTCTCTTTATATTTCTATTTATGCTCATGTATGTTTAATTGTAAGGCATCTTGCATATACTAGTTATAAGGTAACTGTGATATTGCTTATGAGTTTCTTTCAAGGAGAGATTAAGTCTTATGACTGATTTCAGAGGGACAAAAAATAGTGTGAGGATTTGATACAAAGGTGTGGGAATGAAAAGGCATTCTATAAGACATTCTATCTAAAATATATGTTTTATTTCCATTAATTATTTTGTTGTGGATATACATTTCATTTGACTCTTTGCCCAAGAATAAGGCACTGGTCTAGGGTTTGACAATCAGTTCTTCATCATCAAAATCAAAACAAACAATTATCAATTTTTCTGTTACTAAGAATTTATAAGTTTAAAAGGTTGTTATAAGTAATATATTTTAGTTTGTTGATTCCTTAAAGAAAGAATCAAAAGTTTAGCCTTCCTGAGTCAAAACTCTAAAAAGAAGAAGGATGAAAATCCTTATCTTACTATTATTTGCTATTGCTATGACTATAGTTTGGCTAGTTAAGCTCTGTATCAAGTTGATTACAATCATCTATAGGGTATTTTATTAGTTGATATGTACAGTAAAATACAATTAGAAAATTAGTGTGTGATCTCTAATCCATTATTAAAGTTACTAAGAAATAGTAATCAAGTGAAGCTACACCCACCTAAGTTTGTGGAGCTCAAAGTGTAGAAGGAGTATATCCTTGTTAATTAGCATTTTCCTTGTATGAATCAAGAATTGGTAATCTGAGAGCCAAGCTTGGTAAGCTATATTGTGATTCTACATGAAAAAGTGCTAACATGATTGATGCCATAAAGAAAGGAGAATGCAAAAGTATATGACATAATATCATAAAGACTGGATAACCACTTCAACAAAGTATTGAATGCAGAGGAAATATAGCATAGTTGTGTTCCTATATACCTTGAAATGATAGTTCATTAAATTCATCAGGCATGTTCCGTGGTGTTATAAATTTTTTCCTCATCATATCTAGGACTTCATCGCTTCTTCATAAATGCTTTTGATCCACTCTCAAGTCAGTCCTCTTTCCCTGGCAGGTTAGTAGCACATGCATATATATTCAAGTTTTCAACCATTCACCTTAATCCAAATGTTAGGACATACATTAAAATAATTTTATGAAATATAGTGGCATATATATAATATTTAGCAAAGTATGTCACTACTATCTACCCATAGGTTTTGTGGATCTGACTGTACTTACAGTATGTTCATAAGTTTAAGTACTTAAAAGTTTCACAAGTGTTTTGGAAATGTCTTAGAACAGAGCATAAAAATAGTATGATTAAAGACAAATTATTGCCCCATCATATACCTCCTAAAATAATAATGCTTGTCCTCAAGCATTACACTTCTTAGTAACTCCCCTAGATTCTCCAACTGCAATCTTTCCTCTCCTTATTCTTTTGAAAGTGTAATAGAATCCTCTGGTTCTTTCCTAGAAGTCCATCTTGTAGTCTTCCTATAGCTGGTCCAATTGTGTAGCATTAATTTCATATAAAGGCCATAGAAGCATTGGTGACTATAATGTCAAGGGACACTAGAGCTCACACTAGATTTGTCTTCCCAACTACATGTATTTAGGTTCCTAGTGAATTGTTGTTCTAGGTTTAGAGGACTATGTGGTTCAGCCTTCTTAAAAACCTCTAGAAACCAGTTCCATCTATTTATGGCACCAACTAGGGCTCTTTGAAATGTGAAATAAGACATCCATTGATACTCTGTGTAGACTTCCTCTCTAACAACAAATTTTTTCATTGGTTTCTGCTTTTGTATTCCCATAAGTGAGACTGAACTAGTCCCTTAGTAGAACATTGGGCTAACTACTTTTAGCCCTCAAGGGTAACTATTCTGGTTTTTCTTGATCCTTGTAATTTTCTAATTGATTTTCATAATTAGCTTTATTATGCATCCATGACATCAAGGCTTTTAGATGTATGTCTCCAATGTAAAGCAAGGTATTCCAATCAGTCTCTTCAAGAATGATGAAGTTATGGAGATACAAATCACAAAGCAAGTTTTGGTTCAAAATAGGAAGGGTTTGGTATAAACCATAAACTTCCTTAGCTATCCTAAACTTAGAATCTTTATCTTTGATAGTCATCATTAATTGGAACATAAGAAATTGCTCTTTCAAGGAAATGGCATATAGTCTAGGAGGAGGCCTGCAAGCTATGATTTGGTCGGCCAATTTTAAGGCATAGTCCATCTTCTATTTTTGTCTCTTCATTTTCTCTTTCAACTCTTCTATTTCCCCCTTTTGATCATCAATCAATTTTTGCATCTTCTTCCTCTCTTCTTTCTACAAAGTTGTCTTAAGAAAAAACTTATTGTACAAACTAAAAAGAATGGACTGCAAAGTAGGTGGGCCAAAATCTTCTGGCTGAGTCTTTTGTCTTTTCTTCTCTCTATAGGCCTACTCTAGATAGTTAGTGAACCAAGTTCTCCTAAATGGTACAATAGCATTCGAAAAGAAAGAGTGTGCTAATGGTTGAGACAACTGAAGTGTTTCCTGATTACCTTCTTGAAATATTTGATGAATTCCTCTAGGTTCATCCTCATACGTGGGAGGATTTTTATCACATGAATCATTTAAATTTTGGGAAATATCTGGAACATTTTGTTGAACTAGGGAATTATCTGAAACATACTCAACATGGGGTTATGTTGTAGGTTTTTCTAAGGGAAAAACTTGGCTATCTGGGGAAACTTGTGGAATTTCCCCTCTCATCTGATAACTTCTCCAAAAGGGAGTCTCTGTAGCCTCCATAACTTTCTTTTTAATAGTTTTCTTTGGTCTCTCTACTGCAGGAGTAGTTTCTCCAGGAGCCGACTTCCTTTTCTTACTTCTTGAAACTATAGGGTTTTGGGGTTCATTCTCAACAACTGAAGTTCCTTCACCAATCTTTCTTTTCCTTTTCTTCTAGGAAGAGGTAGGTACATTTCCCTCTAGAGTAGGAGAAGGTTCATTTTTCTCAAGATTTCTAGTTTCTCCTTCTTGGGTAGCTATTTCATCAGCTAGCTCAGAGGATGTTGCACTATCACTAACAAGTTGTTCAATAGGTTCATCCTGAGGTTGCAAAGTTTTGAACTAAACAAAATCATCCCATGCCAAGGGGAGGCACATATCTAAGAGATCTTTCAACTAATAATTTAATTAGGGCATGGTGATAAATATAATTTGTTTTTCCTTTCTGGGTTTCTTTAGTACTAATGATCAACATATTATATAGAAAATTTGGAATGTTTACTAGAAAATTATGCCTAATATAGCTAAGCAATTTAAAATGGTGTGCATGAAAATGGGAAAAAATTCCTTCATAGGTGAGGTACCTTGCAATGTGTGACACCAACTCATTGGGATCAGGAAGTGACATGCACTTGCAACCCTATTTGTTCACTTCCAATGGAGGGTCTACAGGAAGAGTGAACTGAGCTCAAGATAACCTAGCATTGTGTTCATTAGGACAATGCTCCCCAATTGCAGGCAAGGTGGTCATTTCTGCAATACATTCATATGTTTCCAAAACTGTCAAACCCCATACATTTTCCTTTCCTTCCTCAAATGTGTTCATAAATTCGGTAGCTACTTCCTCGTCAAATTTTGTCAACTTTAAGAAATACCCAAGCCATCCACTTGCATGGAATCTTTGGACTACTTCTACATCAATGATAAGAATGGTATGGACCAATGGCTCATGATGCATCAATTTCCCTCCCATTGTTCCAAATTATTTCTCTAAATTTCTGCTATAATTTGCCAATTCACAATTTTCTCTAGTCTCCAATTTCCCAATTTTTTAATTTCTGTTGAAGCACCCTGAAATTAAGCTCCTAACTACACTTCAAACTATAGATTTCCTTTCAATCCCTATGTTACATTTTTTGAAAAATGAGTAATAATGGCACTTTTGACAAGGAATTATAGCTTTAAGTGCAAGTATTTTCTACATAACTTGATTATGTATTCTTAGGGTCACATCAAATCAGAAATTAGGGATATTTGGGAATTGAGGTATGACACTTTTGCAAAAAATAAAAGGAATTATTAAAACAGAGCACATGTATAGATTTTAACTAACAGATAATCTCGCTAAGAATGATATGTACAACTTGTAGTGACATGGAAAAAATAATACACTTCCAAGCCCCCTACAAAATTAAGACAAGTGTCCACACTTGTCACACTTATCATGGGGTAAGAAACTGGCCTAATGTCAAATTATAGATATGTGCAGTATTAGATATAATTATCAAAATGTGTGTGCTAAAAGTGGAAAAAATGAATAGTTGTACCTATCATTATGTTGCCACATGCACGAAAAAGGTGGCAAGAATGGAATGAGTGTTGCAAAAGTATGTGTCAGCTGATGTGGCATTTATTGAAAGCATAGAAATATGGAAAAATGTGATGATGTGGAGGATGTGTGGGTGGAAGGAAGAGAAGTGGAGTGGGTTGGAAAGAAGAACTTAGAAAATGAATGGAGAATGGAATTACATTAAAAATGAAGTGTTTATTATGAGCATACTCAAAGGAACATTAGGTTGAAGCTGTAGGAAGAAGGTTGGTATCCTCTATTGTAGGAAGTCTTACATGTTGTGATTGTGGAATAGTGTCTCTGAATTGCTGCATGAAATCATCCTTGGTTTGGGGTTGATGGTATAGACAAAGTTGATGCCCATTGAACAATAGTTTAAAATGAACTGGATAAATTATTTTTGGCTGGACTGCTCCATTGTTGAAGACATGATCTATCTCATATGGTCCTAACCACCTTGTATGTAATTTTCCTTATAGTTATTGAAATATGGAATCAAATAGTAGGGCCCAATCACCTACAAGAAATCATTTTTTCTTGATGTGGGAATCATTGATGACATGTAACTGATTAAATGTTTGATAATGTTGAGTTGAAGATAATGCAAGGCATTAAATAAGTTAATGGTTTGTATTGTCATTGATGTCAACTTGATATCATATGTACGGTCATGTACATAATGCCAAAGACTTCAGAGAATCAATGGAATAAAGGTTATACTTTCAACAATGCATAAAAGTCAAGTATTCACTAAGTGAAAAAAAACACTGATAGAGTGCACACCATCGGTAAAGGCAAAGAAGAAAAGTCACAGTGATACCCAACAAAAAAAAGAAAGTGTTTCCCGATGAAGCAAAACTATAGGATGCCCAATGAGCTAAAAATAGAGTTTCCCGATGAGTAAAAATCCAATGATGCATGATGGATGGAGATCCTGAAGCTAACTGGAGTCACACTGACAGAATTGTCAGTTTTCACCGATGACTAACTGCAGAGTTGACCGAAGGAATAGAGAGTTCAAAAAATGACAAAATATCTAGCTGACAAGAGCTAAAGATAGACTTAACTGGTTGTTTTCTTTGTTCTATTTGACTAGACTTAAGTGATTGATATAAAGATGATTTGTACAGTTGGCAAGAAGACAACTACAAGATAAATCAGGAGTTATGCTTTAAATCAAATTGGCTGGATTGTTTTTCACGCCAAGAATCAAGAATCAAGAAACAATGAATATCATGTCTATATAAGAGACAAGCTTAATTCATTTTCAAAATCAAATTCACAGAATAGGGATTAAGGGGAGTGAATGAAAAGATGATTCTAAAGAGAAACTGATGAAGAACAACTTCATGCAGTGCTAATCAATCAAGTTGAAGGAGAGCCAAGGAATTTTGTAGACACCAATGAACAGTGAGCACAATATCATTGAATTAATACATTGATCAGAGAGGTAATGTACTTAAATAGATATAAAAATCTACAATTCAAGTTGCATTAAAAATAGTTCATATTGTTTCGGTTTAACCATTGAAGAATCAAGTCTCTTAACAGGGTAGGACTTAACAGTATTCTATATATTGAGGTACATCCCAAGGAGTGCCAAAAAGGTTGATTCATGAAAGTAGCATTGGATATGCCCGAGGCCTATTGAAAGTCTAAGAGAGAGGCTAATTCAAGGATGGCAGCATTAGATGCCCGATACTAAGTGACAACCTATATGTGTAAAATCCTCTAACAAGGTCACACCTAATAGTGTGTTTGTAACCTTTAACAGAGTTGGCTCCTAATAGGGCTCACTTTAGAAGAGTGAAAATTTGGGGTACCGGTCCCAGTGGTTTTTTCCCTTAACATGGTTTCCACATTAAAATCTGTGTTATATGTGTGTATGATGCATTTATTTACTGTTTTGTATCCTACATAATTTATTTTGAATGTATTAGTATACTCTACATATTTACTGTATTTCGGTAAATAGATGATTGCTTATCGGTAAACATTAAGAAGAAGGTTTAACAGAGCAATCTGACAAGTAGTAAAGTTATATAAGTTGTTCAAGGCATTCATCTTGTAGGACAAAAGATAACTTGAGAAATAATTAGTGGTTGTAAGAGTTAAAGGGTTGATTTAATGATTAAAATTTGAGGCCACCGATTCACCACCCCCTCTTAGTTATTACTAACAATCATGTCATTTCTTCCTCTATTTTTGGACTATCTCTATGCACTCTAATGCAGATTTTCTCATCTCATCCAAAGAGTTGAGATGTAGTAGACGATCTTGCTGTACTACTGGAAGATCAATGTTTAGCTTCAGAGAAGTACGTAGTGTTTTATGCTCAAACACAATTGGCAACATGGCTACTTTCCCATACAAAAATTCAAATGGAGTGAATCTTGTCATTGTCTTCCATGTGGTTCTATATGCCCAGACTACTTCTGAAAGGTGGATGCTCCAGTCACGGCAGTGGAGGTGAACTATTTTTGTGAGTATTGCTTCAATTTATTTTTTTGTGACTTCCACCTAACCATTGGCTAACCATTGGCTTGTGGATGGTAGGGAATAGACTTCATGTGTCTAGTTTTATATTCTTTCATGAGTGTTGTGATGAGGTTTGATGTAGATTGTGCCCCTTGATCACTTATGAGCTCTCTCGGCACACCATAGCAGGTAAATATTTTTTCATACAAGAACTCTGCTACTTTATGATCATGAGCATGCTTCATTTCCTTCACTTCAACCCATTTGGTTAGATATTCTGTGTGTACCATAATGTAGGACTTTCCATTATATGGAGGGTCTATAAGACCAATAAAATCCATGCCCCACTTATCAAATAGTGTGACAACCACTTGTGGATGTAAAGAAATTTCATCTTATTTTGTAGGACAAGCCATCCTTTGGCATTTATCACATTTCCTGGCATAATTGGTTGCATCTTTGTGAAGTGTGCGTGTTAGAATAACTGGCGGGGGGTGAATCAGTGGTCTCAAAAGTTAATCCAAAAGATCCAACCAAAACTTATATCTCAAATATAATACCTTTAGTTATCTTTCAGTCCTACAAGATGTATGCCATAAATAACTTTATCAAATATATACTACTCGATAAGATGTACTTTTTATCTTTTCTAGAATTTACTGAGTAGTAGAAATTAAACTTAGTGTTTACCGACCAATCTAGTTTTATTAATGTGTAAATAAAAAAATCAAAGTAATGAACCATATATAGATTTGACATATATATTTTAACATGGAAAGCATGTTAAGGGAAAAACCAGTTGGGACGGTAACCCAAAATTTTCACTCTTTTGAAGTGAGCTCGGTGAAGAGCCAACCCTGTTAAAGGTTACAAACACACTATTAAGTGCAACCTTGTTATTGGATTCAAAAGTAATAGTTTGTCTTTGACCTAGAATTCACTATGTTGTTAACAAGAAAAAGTTTTGATACTCTTGAGTATCTCAATACAATAAGGATGGTTAGATCCCACTCGGTTAAGAGATTTTCTAATTCAATGGTTAAACTGATACAGTAAATGATTTGTTCAATAATACAACTTTAACTTGCAAATTTTCAGATCTATTGTTTTCCAATAGTACCTCTCTAATCAATGTATACTCTTCATTTCCTTTTCTCCCCTTCTTTCTTCTTTATGCTCGGTGCATGCTCTGTCCTCTATTGCTCGGTGTCTGCAAAATTTCTTGGCTTTGTTCTTCAGCACGTATGATCAGATCTACATGAAGAATTCTATCTTCACCAGAATTATATTCAACATTCCTCTCTTCATAATGAATTCATTGTCTCTTTATATAGACATGATTTCACCATTCAATCTTCTTGTTTTCATCATAGATCACTTCTTGATCCGCAAATCTCGCCATGCTTTTCTTTATTCCGTAAAGCTCTACTTTAGTTTTATTCCACAAATCCCTCCTTGTTAACTATGAATAAAACTATCTTTAAATCTCCTTCTTATCTTTATCTTATCTGATTGATGGAAATAAAACAATCAATCAGATAACTCGAAATATAGCTCTGTCAGCTAAGTAGTTTTTTCATTTTCTAAATCTTGTTAGTTTTGGTAAAAGACTTCAGTTGTGCTTGGTCAATGACTTCAGTTATGCTCAGGCATCAACTTTAGTTCTGCTCAGTAATCACTTGCTTAGTTTACACTGTGAACTGATCTGCTCGGTGTTCACTCTAAACTGCTCTGCTTAGTATACACTATGAATTATCACTAAGTGTATATATTATCAACGACATAAACTTTGTCTCTTCAGCTCTTCAAGGTTATGACCAATATTTATATGACCAATCAAACCATATCAAGTTGACATCAATGAAAATACAACACATTAACTAATTTAATGTCTTGCATTCACTTATGCAGCTTGGTGATTATCAACTTATCATCTTCAAACATCCAATCAGTTATAGTTCATCAATCTCTGCCTTTGGAATTGATGGCAACACAATATGAAATATGCCATATCATACAAAAATTATTGTTCTATAACCAATTCAAATATATGACTCCTAGTAAGCTCTTCTAGCTTAGATTTGATTCTTGTTGTGTGCTCTCCCTTTCTTCATTCCCTTCAATGGATAGATGTAGAAAATTTTGATTCTATCTCCCCCTTTCTTGTAGAATCTTTTCTCCCTTTTCTAGATAAATATGCAGTCTTAACTCTTTCCAACTCTCTCTCTTTGATGGATGGTTATTAAATATCTCTCTCCCTTTGGATTGTATAAGCTCTTCCCTCTGATGTATATTTCACTGATTCTTTCTCTCCCTTTGACAACAATGCCAAAAAATTTGCAGCGCTATAGTAGCCAACAATATCTCCGGTGTTAGGTGTAGATAAGTACCTTCAGTGTACTGATATATCATTTTAGTTCATATCTTATCTTGCATCAACATGATTGATCTTATGATAATTTGTAGGTTGATGCAGCCTCCTAGTCAGGTTAGTGGCCAATAGATAAGGGTTGAACCCCTAGTCTATTCCTCAGGTACTCAAATGTATCTTTTAGCAATGGTTTTGTGAATATTTATGCTAGTTGTTCTTTGGATTATACATATTCAAGTATCATCTCTTTCTCTTGTACTTTTTCTCTCAAGTAATGATACTTAATGGCAATGTTCTTTGTCTTAGCATGCACAAAAGGGTTCTTAGAAATATTGATAGTACTAGTATTATCACAATAGATAATTACTGGGTCAATAATTTCTCCATTCATACCTTTCAGCAATTGCTTGATCCATGCAATGTTAGAGCAATTTGTAGCAACAACTACATATTCTTCTTCTATAGTTGATTGAGATATGCATCCTTTCTTTTTACTTATACATGTGACAAGTTTTTCACCCATAAATAATGCTCCTCCTGTAGTGTTCTTTCTATAATCTATGTTTCCAGCCCAATCGACATTAGTATAAACTTGTAACTCAAATTTGCCTTCTTTATTGTAGTACAAACCATAGTCTTCAGTATTTTTTAGCTATCTCAAATTTTTTTTAACATTAGTCATGTGTGATTCCTTAGGATTAACATAGAATCTTGCAACTATACCAACTACATGTGCTATATCCGGTCTAGTGTGTACAACATACATTAGTTTTCCAATCATAGAGCTATATAGGATCTGATTTACCTCGATTGTCTTGTATTCCTTTGACAATTTGCATCCGGTTTCCATAGGTGTTCCAACTGGTTTAGAGTCCTCCATCTTGAATATCTTTAGAACTTCTTTGATGTATTTGGATTGTGTGATGTAGATTCCTTTATTTTGTTGTAGAATCTGTAGGCCAAGAAAAAATTTGATCTCTCCAAAGATTGAAATTTCAAATTATTTTCTCATTTCATCAGCAAATGAATTTCATAGCATATCATTACCTCCAAATATGATATCATCAACAAATATCTCAGCAATCAAAACTTTATATCATCAATATCTCCTTTTAAATATAGATTACAGTTGTCACTTGTTCTAAAAAATCCAATAATAATGAGATAAGAGTGAAGTCTTTCATACCATGCTCTTAGTGCTTTTTTTAATCCATACAAGGATTTGTGTAGTCTAGAAATCATGTTCCTCTTGTTAGGATCAACAAACCCTTCAGGTTGTTCAATGTATACCTCTTCTTCTAGCATTCCATTCATAAATGCAGATTTGACATCCATTTAGTATACCTTGAATCCTTTAAAAGAAGCATAAGAAAGTAGAATTATTACTCCTTCTATTCTGGAAACAAGTGCAAAGGTTTCTCCATAATCAATACCTTCTTCTTGTGCATACCCTTTACATACTAGTCTTTCTTTGTTTCTCATGACTTCTCCATTCTCATTCAGTTTGTTTATGAATATCCATTTGGTACCAATAACATTTTTGTCACTCGGTCTAGGTACTAATGTCCATTTTTTATTTTTGTCAGTCTGTTCAATATCTTCATTCATTGCACTAACCCATTCTTGATTCTCAAGTGCAGTATTAACAAATTTTGGCTCCAAATCACAAATCAAACATCTAGTGTTATGACACTTACTTCTTGTTTTCATTCCTTCTCTCTTGTCTCCAATGATTTGTTCATGTGGATGGTGTCTTCTAAAATATTTATAAAATATAGGTTTAGATCTTGGTTCTTCATTTTGATCCTCATTTTTCTCCTCATCAATCAGTTCAATATTGTGATCATTTTCCTGATTCTTGGGGTGTGCATCCTATTGCTCAGTTGCATTGTTCTATCACTTGTTAGCTCTAGTCTATAGCTCAGGAAAAGTGTCAGGTTCTTCAATGTACACAAATCTATTGTAATCTTTTGGTTCCTTTCTGCTTTCCTCATCATTTTTCTTAGCAAATTCATCCACTTTAATATTTTCACTCTCAATGATTTTGTTAGAAGATTTGTTTAGACATTTATAAGCTTTTCGTTTAGTAGAATATCCTTGAAATATTCCTTCATCACTTTTAGAGTCAAGTTTCCCATTTATATCATCTTTCAGTATATAAAATTGACTTCCAAAAATTCTAAAGTAACTAACATTTGGTGTGTATCCATACCATAGCTCATAAGGTGTCTTATTGGTGTCTTTCTTTAATTGAACTCAGTTCAGTGTATAGACAACAATACTTACAGCTTCTCTCTAGAATGTTTGTGTGATTCCTTTTTCAATCATCAGTGTTCTGGCACAATCAATAATTGATCTATTCCTTATTTTAGCAATCCCATTTTGCTATGGTGTCCTCAGTGCAGAAACCTGTCTTGTAATTCCATGCTCATTAAAAAAGTTAGTGAATTCATCATAAATAATTCTCCTCCTCTATCTGATCTTAAACATTCCATTTATTTTCCACTTTGTTTTTCAACTTTAACTTTATACCGTTTGAACATCTTAAACGCTTCTGATTTCTCTTTTAAGAACATGACAGTCATCATCCTAGAATAGTCATCAACAAATAGAATGAAGTATCTATAACCATAATAGCTCTTTTTTCTCATTGGTCCACATAGGTCAATATGGAATAACTCCATAATAGCATTAGATGTGTAGGTTTTTCTCTTGAAACAAGACTTTGTCATTTTTCCCATTTGACAATTCTTGCACATAACATGGTCGGGCTTTGAAATATTTGGTAAGCCTCTTACTTTTATTTTCTTACTTATCTTAACCATGTTGTCAAAGTTCACATGACATAACCTTTTATGACACAACCAAACATCTTCATTTTTAGCCAATAAAAAAGTGGTCTCAATATTATCAAGATAGAGTACATTACCTTTTGTTTGTTCACCAGTACCGATCAACTTTGCTATTCCATTATAGATCATTTCATTTTTGTTCTCAAATGCAACTTGTTGCCCCGTGTTATTCAACTATAAAACACTCAATAGATTATAGTTAAGTCCTTTCTCCAAATATGTATTTTCACATCTGATCAGTTTATTCAACATGATGGTACCTTTTCCTTCAATGGGGCAAGGTGAGTCATTACCCACCCTAACTGATCCACCATTATAATATTCAAAAGTTTCAAACATTTCTTTGTCTCCATTCATGTGATGGGTACAACCACTATCAATAATCCAGCCATCATTTTTGCTAACTTTAGATATGAGTGCAGTTTCAACATACCTTTCTTCTTTGTCTGTATCATCCTTCATAGCAACAAATACTACCTCAACATCTTCATCAAAATCAGTGTCAGTATTTTCAGTTTTGTTCTCAACTAGGTAACAAGCCTTCTTGCCTGTGTCCTTGTAGTCTTGGTTATCTCTTCTATCAGAGTGTTGGTTGATTCTGTAGTCTCAGTCATCACTTCTATCAAACTTCTTTCATAAGATCTATCATTGTTTCTTTCATCCTTTCTCTTGTTAGGGCATCTAGCAGTAAAATGTCCAATTTCTTTGCAATTAAAATATACCAATGATAATTTACCTTTGTATCTTCCTTTACCTCTATGTAATATCCTATCCATTAGTGCTTCAAGTTCATCAAGCTCTTGTTCGTCACTATCACTACTATCATTTCTCATAGTGTGGTTGTTACTAGATTTGATTATTATTAGAGAAGACTTGATGCAGACTCAATAGTTGGCAAGACACTATTGTCATAGTTGTTCATCTCAAATGAAATAAGTATACCAATCAAACTATCAAGAGTAACATTGTTATTTTCTACTGCTCTCATTTCTTGAAATGTAGACACTCTAATTGCATAAACAAATAGTAAGGTTCTCAGAATTTTACTTACAACTACTTTTTCCTCAAGTACTCCTACTCTCCGAATAGAATTAACTACTTCTTTGATTCTACCACTGTACTAAGTGATGTTCTCTCCTTCTTTCATTCTTAGGTCATCAAACTTTCCTCTTAGGATTTTAGCCTTTGCTCTCAGCACATTAGCATCTCCTCCATGTACTAGCTTGAGTTTATCCCACATTTTATTTGTAGAGGTGCATGATTTCACATCTTCAAATTCAACATCAGATAGTGAAGAAGAAAGTTCTATCATCATAGAATTATGTTCATGTTTCTCTCTCAGTTGATCAACGATCAGAGGTCTAGTAGGTGCAACATATTCAATATCTAAGTGTTGTGTGACATCCTTTCCAATACCTGATAGATGGAGTCTTATCCTACTTTTCTATGATGCAAAGTTGTCCTTATTAAACTTAGGCACATCTCTTTTACTCATCTTTTGATCTTTAGCTTGAGTCTTTAAAATCTTCTTCCAAGCACCAAAGCTCTAATACCGATTGTTAGAATAACTGGGAGGGGGGGGGGGGGGAATCAGTGGTCTCAAAAGTTAATCCANGGGGGGGGGGGGGGGGGGGGGGTGAATCAGTGGTCTCAAAAGTTAATCCAAAAGATCCAACCAAAAATAATATCTCAAATATAATACCTTCAATTATCTTTTAGTCCTACAAGATGTATGCCATAAATAACTTTATCAAATATATACTGATCGGTAAGATATACTATTTATCTTTTCTAGAATTTATCAAGTAGCAACAATTAAACTTAGTGTTTACCGACCAATCCAGTTTTAGTAATGTGTAAAGTAAAACATCAAAGTAATGAACCATATACACATTTGACACATATATTTTAATGTGGAAACCCTATTAAGGGAAAAAACACTTGGGACGGTAACCCAAAATTTTTACTCTTCTAAAGTGAGCTCAGTGAAGAGCCAACCCTATTAAAGGTTACAAGCACACTATTAAGTGCAACCTTGTTAGAGGATTCAAAACTAACAGTTTGTCTTTTGACCTAGCATTCATTATACTGTCAACAAGAAAACATTTTGATACTCTTGAGTATCTCAATACAATAAGGATGGTTAAATCCCACTCGGTTAAGAGATTTTCTGAATCAATGGTTAAATTGATATAACAAATGATCTGTTCAATAATACAAATTTAAATTTCAGATTTTTAGATGTGTTGTTATTCCAATAATACCAATCTGATCAATGTATAATCTTAATTTCCTTTTCTCCCATTCTTTCTTCTTTCTTCTCGGTGAATGCTCTGTCCTCTATTGCTCGGTGTCTACAGAATTTCTTGGCTCTATTCTTTAGCCTGTATGATCAAATATGCATGAAGACTTCTATCTTCACCAGAATTATATTCAACATTCCTCTCTTCATAATGAATTCCTTGTCTCTTTATATATACATTATTTCACCATTCAATATTCTTGTTTTCATTATAGACCACTTCTTGATCCGTAAATCTTTCCATGCTTTGCTTTATTCTGTAAATCTCTTCTTTAGTTTTATTCCACAAATCTCTCCTTTTTATCTATGAATAAAACTAGCTTTAAATCTCCTTCTTATCTTTAGCTTATCTTATAGATGAAAATAAAACAATCAATCAGTTAACTCTAAATATGGCTCTGCCAGCTAAGTAGTTTTGTCATTTTCTAACTCCAGTTAGTTTTGGTCAAAGACTTCAGTTATGCTCGAGCATCAACTTTAGTTATGCTTGGTAATCACTTGCTCGATTTACAATATGAATTTCTCTTCTTGGTGTTCACTATAATCTGCTCTACTCGGTATACACTATGAAATATCACTCAGTGTATACATTATCGACGACATAAAATTTGTCTCTTCAACTCTTCAAGGTTATGACCAATATTTATATGACCAATCAAACCATATCAAGTTTAAATGAATGGAAATACAATACATTAACTGCTTTAATGTCTTGCATTCACTTATGTAGCTCAGTGATCATCAACTTATCATCTTCAAACATTCAATCAGTTATAGTTCATCAATTGGCCAGTAATAACCTATTGTTGATATTTTCATAGTTGTCCTCTTAGCTGTAAAGTTTCCTTCATAGGGCTCATCATGACAAGCATGGAGGATATCATAGGTCTCATCTTCATGTACACACCTTCTCATGACTTGGTCTGGACGAGTATAAAATAGTGTATTGTCAATCCAAGAAAATTAAAAACTTTTCTCAATGAGCAGTTTTATGTCCTTAGGAGAGAAATGTGTAGGCATCTTGTCAACTACAAGGAAATTGGCTATACCAGCATACCATGGTCTCTTGACAATAATATGGAACAAATGTTCATCAGAGAATGTATCATCTATCGTAGAGGTATCAGTATCATCATTCTAGAGTCTTGATAAATAATTAGCTACAATACTTGCTTTACCTGGCTTGTCAATTATTGTTAAATCAAATTCCTGTAAGAGCAAAAACCATCTTTCTATCCTACCTAAGATGGCAGGTTTGTTCATAAGATATTTTATTGTTACATGGTCAGTATGATCAAAGATTGGATATCTTGTTACATAATGACATAATTTATTCAAAGCATAGACCACTGCCAGTAATTCCTTTTTAGTGACTGTATAATTTAACTATGGCCCATGTAAACTTTTGGCGATATAGTAAATATCATTTTAGAGGTGATTAGATTTTTTGCCTAAGACCATACCTATTGCATAGTCAAAGGCATCTGTATGTATGTATAATGGTATAGATCAATCAGGCCCTCTAAGTACTGGTGTTGTTGTAAGAAGGGACTTGATCTACAGGAAAGATTCCTCATAGGCTGGTGTCCATGTAAAATCAACTTCTTTTGTAAGCAAGGTGTATAGTGGACTATCTATTTGACTAAAATTTTGAATGAATCATCTATGATAACCACCATGTCCTAAAAAGGACCAAACATATTTTTTCTTAGTAGGTGTAGGAAATGTAAGAGTTACCTCAATTTTTGTAGGGTCCACTTGTATGCTAGTTTTCGAGATAAGGTGTCCTAGCACTAGTCCTTCTTGCATCAACATGAAACATTTTTCACTATTCAGGGACAAATTGTGTTCTTTACATATGATCAACACTTTTTCCAAATTTTTAAAAGCTTCTTCAAAAGTAACACCAAATATGGTGAAATCATCCATATATATTTCCATGCAGTCATATGAGATATCAGCAAAAATGTTGATTATAGCCCATTGGAAAGTGGCTGGAGCATTACATAAACCAAAAGGTAACACAAAATATCCATATGTTTGCCAAGGACATGTAAATTTTGTCTTTTCTTGATCCTCTAGATAAATTCTAATTTGACTGTATCTGTTATATCCATTAAGAAAAGAGAAGTACTTTTTACCAACTAAGGTATCTAGAACTTGATCAATGAATGGCAAGGGAAAATGATCATTCTTTGTTACATTGTTCAGCTCTCTATAATCTACACATGTTCTCCATGTACCCCCCTTTTTAGGGACTATTACAAAAGGTGAAACCTATTTTGACAAACTATAACTTATTGAATGTTTGAAGTTGTTAATTTGATGATCACTGAGATGTAGAAAGTTAATGCAAGATAATAAATCAGTTAATGTATTGTATTTTCATTGATGTCAACTTGATATAATCTGATTGGTCACATTCATATTGTCAAAGACTTCAAAGAACCAAAGAAATAAAGGTTATGTTATACATAATACATAAAATTTTAGTATACACCAAGTGACAAGAAACATCGACAGACAGTGAACATCGACGGATAAAGAACCCCAAGAGAAGAGTCACAGTGATCCCCAAGAAAGACACCTGAGAAATAATTATCGACAAGAACCTAAGTGATACCCAAGCAAAATTGAATGTCATAGTGTTTCCCGACGGATAGACAACCCCGAAAGACAAAGATGCCCAATGACAACTGAAGTCAAGACCGAGAAAAAAATGAGTTAAACATCGATCAGAACTGAAGTTCAAAAATGACAAAAGACCTAGCTGCCAGGAGCTAAACATGGAGTTAACTAATTGATTACATTGTTTTTGTCAACCAGTTAAAAGCTAGAGATAAGATAGAGTTTTAAAGATAGTTGTATTCAAGTTATTAAGGAGAAATCTATGAGATAAAACTAAAGCATGCTTTTAAAGAAAGAATGGCGAGATTTTTGGATCACATCAAGAACAAGAAAGACAAAGACCTAGAAATGGTGAAATCATGTCTATAAGAGAGAAAAGATAATTCATTATGAATTAGGGGTGGATGCTGAAGAGAATACTAGAGAAGAAAAAGTCTTCATACAATCCTAATCAAACAAGTTGAAGAACAGAGCTAAAGTTTTCTGCAGACACCAAGCAACAAAGAAGCAACAACATCACCAAGTAGAAAGAAGTGGAGCATAGGTATTAAAGAGAAACATTGATCAGAAAGGTATTATGAGCTTAAAATAGATCTGAACATCTACAAAGTTTAGTTGTATTTATGAACGTATCATATATTGTTTTAGTTTAACCATTGGATTAGAAAGTCTCTTAACCGAGAAGGATTTAACTATCCTTTATATATTGAGATACATCCCAAGGAGCATCAAAAAGTTTCTCATGAAGATAACATAGTGAAATGCCAGATATCAAGAAAAAAACTATTATATTTAAATCCTCTAACAAGGTCGGACTTAACAGTGTGTTTGTAATATTTAACAGGGTTGGATCTTCATTGATCTGACATCAGAAGAGAGAAATTTTTTGGTTACCGGTCCCAAGTGGTTTTTCCCCTAATAGGGTTTCCACATTAAAAATCCATGTGTCAAATGTGTATATGGTTCATTGCTTTAATGGTTTTCTTTACACATTCCTAAAATAGGATTGATCGGTAAACACTAAGTTATTTATTGTATTTCGGTAAAGGCTAAGACTGCTATTTGGTAAATCTTAAGAATAAGGTTAACAATGAATTTTGAGTAGTAGTTATTTGATAAGATTGTTTAAAGGAATACATCTTGTAGAACTGAAGATAACTAGAGGTTTATATATGTGGTATAAAGTTTTTGGGTTGATCTATTGAATTATTTTTTTAGGCCACTGATTCACCCCCCTCTCAGTTATTCTAAAAATTGGTAGCAAAGCTTTGTGTGCTTAGAAGGAAGGTTTCAAAACCTAAGCTAAAGATCACAAGATGAGAAAGATGGATGTGCCTAAGTTGAATAAAGACAACTTTGCATCATGGAAAAGTAGGATAAGACTCCACTTATCAGGTATTGGAAATGATGTTACTCAATACTTGGATACTAAATATGTGTTGCCTACATGACCTCACACACTTGATCAATTGAGAGAAAAGTATGAACACAACTTTGTGATGATAGAAATTTCTTCCTCACTCTCTGATGCTGAATTTGAAGATGTCAAAACATGCACCACTACAAATAAAATGTGAGACAAATTGAAGCTAGTACATGGAGGAGATGCAAGATGTGCTAAGAGCTAAGGAAGAAAGCCTAAGAGGAAGGTTTGATGACCTAAGAATGAAAGAAGGAGAAAAAATCACTCAGTATAGCTGCAAAATCAAAGAGGTAGTCAATGCTATCCAAGGAGTAGGAGGTTTACTTGAAGAAGAAACAGGGGTAAGTAAAATCCTAAGAACCTTACTTCTTGTTTATGCTATTAGAGTATCTGCTATAAAAGAAATGAGAGCAATAGAAAATAACAATGTCACTCTAGATAGTCTGATTGGTAGACTTATTTCATGAGATGAATGACTTTGACAATAGTGTCTTACCATCTATTGAGTTTGAATTTAAATCTTCTTTGAAAATAAGTAAATCAAGTCATAAACACACTATGAGAAATGATAATGAAAGTGATAGTGATGATCAAGAACTTGATGAGATTGAAGCACTAATGGCTCGAAGATTATAGAGAGGCATAGGTAGTTACAAAGGTAATTACCACTTTATGTTTTAATTGTAAAGAGATTAGACACTTTGCTGCTAGATGTCCTAACAAAAGAAAAGAAGACATAAATAGTGACAAATCATATGAAAAGAAGTTGGATAGAGGTGATGATAGAGATTACCGAAGCAACTAAAAATCTGATAGAAGAGACAACTAAAACTAAAAGGACAAAGGAAAGAAAGCTTGTTACCTGGCTGAGAACAAAGCTGAGAATACTGACACCAAATCCAATGAAGATATTGAGGTGGTATTTTTTGCTATGAAAGATTATTTAGATGAAGAGGAAAGGTATGTTGAGACTACACTCATATATAAGGTTGTTAAAAATGATGTCTAGATTATTTATAGTCACTTTACTCACCACATGAATGGAGATAAGAAATTTTTTGAAACTTTTGAGTATTATAATGGTGGATCAGTAAAAATGGGTAATGACTCACCTTGTTCAGTTAAAGGTAAAGGAACTATAATGTTGAATAATTTGATCATATGTAAAAATGAAAAATAGGTAAAAGGACTTAAATATAATCTTTTGAGTGTTTCATAGCTAAATAACATAGGTCACCGAGTTGCATTTGAGAACAAAAAGGCAAAGATCTTCAATGAATCAGGAAGGTTGATCAGAACTGGTGAATAGACAAAAGGTAACCTATTCTATCTTAATGATATTAACACCACTTATTTAATGTCTAGAAATGAAGACATATGGTTGTGGCATAAAAGGTTATGTCATGTGAATTTTGACAACATGATTAGGATAAGCAATAAAAGGAAAGTAAGAGGCTTACCGAGAATATCAAAGCCTAACCACGTCATGTGTAAGAATTTTCAAAAAGGTAAAATGACAAAGTCTAGTTTCAAGAGAAAAACCTACACATCTAATGTCATTCTAGAATTAGTTCATACTGATCTATGTGGACCCATGAGAATAAAGAGCTACTATGGAGATATATACTTCATTCTATTTGTAGATGATTATTCTAGAATGATGACAATTATGTTCTTGAAAGAGAAATTAGAGGCATTCAAGATGTTTAAATGGTATAAAGCTACTGTGGAAAAACAAAGTGGTAAGGAACTGAAATGCCTAAGATCAGATAGAGGAGGAGAATTTATTTATGATGAATTCACTAACTTTTTTAATAAGCATGGAATTCAAAGATAGGTTTCTGAACTAAGAACAACACAACAAAATGGGATTGCTGAGAGAAGGAAAAAATTAATTGTTGATTGTGCTAGAACACTGATGATTGAGAAATGCATCACTGAAACATTCTGGAGGGAAGCTTTTAGTATTGCTGTCTACACATTGAACATAGTTCAATTGAAGAAAGACACCAATAAGACACCCTATGAGCTATGGTATGGATACACAACCAATGCAAGTTACTTTAGAATTTTTGGTAGTCAATGTTATATTTTGAAAGATGATAGAAATGGAAAGCTTGACTCCAAAGGTGAAGAAGGAATATTTCTAGGGTATTCTACCAAAAGGAAGGCTTATAAATGTCTTAACAAATCCTCTAACAAAATCATTAAAAGTGAAAATGTCAGAATAGATGAATTTATAGAGAAAAATGATGAAGAAAGAAAAAAGAAACAAGAAGACTACAATAGGTTTGTCTACAGTGAACAACCTGACACTCTACCTGAGCAACGGAACAATGCACCCGAGTATCAGGCTGCAAACACCAAAAATTAGGAAATTTCTCAAGATGATGTACCGAGTGATGGATATCAGAATTAAGGTCAAGATGATGATCAAAATGATGAAAAAAGAGGTGAATCGATACTTTGCAAGTATGTCAGAAGACACCATCCATAGAACCAGATCATATGAGACAAAAATAATGGAATGAGAATAAGAAGTAAGTCACTAAACACTAGATGTCTAATTTGTGATTTTGAGTCTAAATCTGTTAATATTGCATTTGAAAATGAAGAAACTCTACTCTCTTAGCATCAATGACCTCCTGGGTAGTTGGACTCAAAGGTGCAGGGGACAAGGGATAAGTCACAAATGGACTAGATGAGGAGGGTTGGTGAGGCTCCTGAGCAATTACTCCTTGGGGCATTAATTGTACCTTTTGCTTTCCTTCTAAAGCTGCTATTCTGTTATCTTTTAATAGGGACTTGACACTTTCATCATTGTAGGATTTGAGTACAAAATCATATTTCATGTTCAGGCTATCATATGCCTCTTTCTCCTTCTCAGCCACTCTCAGGATTAAACTAGCTATTTGAAAGGTTAAGTTTTCTGCTTCTATACCTGAGGTGTCAGAAACTCTTTTGAAAATGAGGTTTCTGGTATCCTCAATCCCATCATCTTCCTTCACTCTTCTTTTATCTTTCTTCTTTAATGATTAGATGGCCAATGCTGCATGGTCTTCACTAAACTGGGCACTAATTGATGTTCCAGTAGTGCTCATTGGTTTTTCTTGATTCCCTACAAAATTAAAAACTACTGCATCTACTAAGTCCCATTGAGGTAGTATGAGGACTCCCTGCTTCTTAACCAATTCTCTACCCTCTTCAGGGGTGATCTTATCAAATTTGGAGACCATCTCTTGCTTGACCTCTTTCTCTATATCATCCTTAGCATAATGAGGCTGAGCCTCCTGTAGATTTTGAAATTTATGATTGAATTCGTCTATATGACTTCTCCACAAAACTGAATGAATGCCCTAGTTTTGAAAATTTTTTCATCTAACAAGAATTCATCACTGGTTTGCTTGGTAACAGGGTCTAATTCCTTACCTATGAATTATGCCACTTTGAGGTCAACTGTTGTATGCCTAGGTGCCTCTGGCATCCCTTCTTGTAAATCCTAGGTAGTAATAACAATTTCTCCAACATTCCTTAACTGAACCAATTGCTCAGCAATGGCTTGGTCATCATAGTGCATAGGAGATTGGGAAGGAGAGTACAAATCACTCTCTTGTTCTTTTGCCTCCACCTTTTGTCTCTTAGGAGAGGGCACTTCTTGAGCACTAGAACTTGCTGGCCTTTTCCCTTTATGGTGAGGGGGTTTATAAACTTTGGGCATGATGGTTGTGTACCCTCTCCTTTTGTACACTACATAATCCCTAGGTGGAACCATTCTTCCTTGCTGAAGTTTTCTTAAAATAGCATGAGCCTTTTCTAGCTTAGCTTCCATTATCCTCTACTTTTTCTCATTTAAGGTCTACATTATTCCCTCAAATAAAGCCATTAAATATTCAATTTTCTTGGAACATGGGGAGAATACCTTGAGAGGGTCATAAGTCTTATCAAAACTATGAACAAAGTCCAAATAATTCTTGTACACCATCCACTTCTTTCTGATTTCCTAGTCACCTAGGTCAAAAATATTTCTAATGATATCCTCTGGGTAGTTGAACTGATGCTCTAATGTCAAAAATTTGGTTCTTTTTCTTAACACACCCATTATAAAGTCCTCATTATCTACACACCTAGATACAGATGTTGCTAAGAGATAGCTCAAAGTACTTGTTGAATTTGGTCCACCCATTCATTGTTATGATGAAATGGTGGGCTCTGGTGAGGGTAGGGAAAATGCTTCCCTTCATCTTTCCTGCTAGGGCCTCCTCATGTAATCCACCCAATTTCCTTATGATCTCTACAATTCCAATCTTGAGAGGGACTCTGTAGGGAACCACATTAGGGGTTCCCCTGAATCCATAAAATCTAATCACTGTAGAAACAAGGTACAAAATTAGATCTCCCCAATTATGGGCAATCTTTAGTTCTGGAGAAAACTCCATAGGTCTCAAAAGCCTCATCATTTCATTGTGGACCCTGGCATTTTGATTGCATAACAGTGACCTAAGCCTTGTTGCAAAAACCCTATCAAAGTAAACATAGCTAGCTTCTTTCCTGTCCCATGAAAGATCAACACTCCACATATGAACAGGCAACTCTTCATTACCCTGGAACTTAGTCAATTCCATTTCTTCCTCAAAGAAGTCTGCATTATTTGACAAGAACATGTGCATCATGAGGGAATACCATCCCATTGGTTTCAGTATGTTGCTATCCTGGATTCCTGCCAAATCTTCATGCATTTGTTGTGCAATGTAAGATGCAAAGTTGAAGACTACTGATAGGTGGGGATGCAAAATCTAAACCACCATGAGCATTATGTGGACAGGCATTGTTACATCTTCATTTTCTCCCAAAACCTAGCATAGGGTACTATACATTTTGTAGGCTTTGCCATTAAAGAAGTCCAATTTGAATGGTTTCAGGGTTCTAGGCCCTACTACAACCAAGTAAACTATTTTGTTGAAGTATCCCTTTAAAGCCTCATCTTTGTAATACTCCCTCTGAGTCTGGTATACCTCTTTAAAATATTCAAAGTCAATGCCATCCATATGTACTGAGGTATCACTCAACTTGAAGATTCTTCTAATCTCATCAGCTGAAACAATCAATAGGACATTTCCCTGGGTATCCCTAACAACCCTAGACACTTTGTCATAAGTGTTTTCAATCAGAGTGAACAAATAAGCATCCATAAACACCCCAGGTGCTATCAACTTTCCCATGTCTAACTCCCAAATGTTACAGTTTTGGGTAGGGGCGTTCCTTTGACTATATGCAGTTCTAAATAGGGTGAGACCATTAAAACTAGTTTTGACATCTCTTGCCCATCTACCCAAATCATACAGGCCTTGTCTTATTTTGAGACGGGGATTCAATGGAACTATCCTCTTGATTTGGGTCACATCACTTATAGAGCCCAGCAACTGTTGCAGCAAATACTCCCTAATATTTCTCTTTTGGTAGTCTACTTCTCCATAAATTTCAATCCTAGGGGCCATTATGAATCTAGGGATTTTTTGATATGAATTCAAATTTTAAGAAAAGAATTCTAAAAACCCTTTTGAACTGCAAATCTTACTCAGAACCTGAATGTTGGTGAATTAGAAAAGCTTACCTGTTCTGCAAAGTTGTCGCGTGGAGCTAATTACCTCTACAATTCCATTTTATCCTCAAATGACTTTGGTGAATTATTGTGACTACAAGTCAACTTAACCAATTTTATGGATTCAATAAAATCATTCATTCAAATTGAATTCAGCTGGAGTAGCCACACATTCTGTAATCAATTTGCAAGCTTCAATTTCACGGCTTAACGACTCTCTACAACTTATTTTGACAACTTTGAATTTAAGCGATAGATATTGAACATCATTTTCTTCATCTGATGGCTATCTTATTCTCATGGAAACAACTGTTTATCTAGGACACATGTCAACACCACTTAATCTCTTACCCATTAGATTTCAAGCACTTTACCCTTAAGCATTTAAGTGGACCGTCAGATTCTTCTACACTTGCAACCTTATTAACATGACTTAAGCACCATAAATGACCCACCTTTTGTGCCACGTGTCACCCATACTTAATCACTTGCCCATTAGATTTCATTCACTTTTCCCCTAAGTAATTAAGCCAACCATTGATCTTTCCCATAGATGTTGCTCCTTTAACTCCACCCTTACGATCTCAGCTGGCCCCTCTAGGACACGTGTCACTACCGCTTAATGGATTACTCTTTAGATTTCAAGCACTTTATAGTTAAGACGTTAAGCTGACTATTAGATGATAAATAAGTTAAGTGATCTTTAATTATCACCAGCTCTGAATATCTGGGTCCACCAGCTACCAGATGTCAACACCGCTTAATGGATTTTCTGATAGATGTCGAGCATTTTGCCTTTAAGTGTTTAAGTAGACTGTCAATTATTTCTTAACTTGTCCACTATTTAACTGAGAAGCTTTATGAATTTTAGACCCACCAAGGACACACGACACCATGGCTTAATGGCTTAACTGATAGATTTTGATTGGTTTTGGATTAAGCTATTAAGTGGGCCATTCGATCAAAAAAAATTTAATCACCACATAAGACAATGAAATAAAAGGCTTTTCTCAGTGGCATGACTTAGGAAATATTAAAGTGGTTAGAATAATACAACTTTATAACCCAACCCTTTTAACATGAATACATGACTCATGACAACTTTGTTAGAAACACTGAGGGGGGGGGGGGTGAATCAGTGTTTGTCTATTAATTACTTTTCAGCAACTTAAACATAAATCAAACATACATTGAATGAAGCTTAACATTAGAACTCGTAACACAAGATATGATTACAGTGAAACCTTGATCAGAGGAAAACCCCCATGGGAATTAGTACCCACAAATATTGTACTAGTATAATGAACTTGTTAAAATTCCTTTTCCCTATTAGAAGCGGTCTTTACAATATGAGTACAATGACTTGGTTAAAGGTCTGACCTTGTTAGGAGTCTTTTACAAAACCCTCTTAAAGATATATGGCTCCTTGCCTAGGCTCATTGCCTAATAGGATGAAGGCTACAACCTTCTGAAAATTGATATACACTATATCAAAAGTGAACTGCTGTGATGACACTATTGTCTGATCAGTTTCGTGTATGTGCTGATGCTCTTACTCTCTTAAAGAGCTTTATCTCATCCTGAATTCATCATACTACTCTTCTATATCTTTCTCTTACATCATAATTGACATTTGTAATGTAACTTTACATTACATACTTATATGTTCATATCCGAATAGACGCGACTGAAAACAAGACTATAGTCGGCCCTAAAACAAAATACACAATGCTTTTGAACAAGTCAGCTCAAGAATTTTTACAAAAATGCTAATTACATCATTTCAAACATATAATCAAAGGCACTTAGCCATTACATAATAAAATAATTCACACTGATCAAAACACTAGTCAACTTCCATGCTCTATCTTCTGGACTACTGGTCTACTGATCTGTCTGTAACTTCTCAGTACTATCATTTAATACTATGCATGTCTGGATTTAGTATGTACACATGTCATAGAACATATATCTGAATGCACATATGCTGACTTGATCTCTCGCACGTGTGTCAATGTGCTGATTGCTAAATATCTCTATCTACCCTATTTTCCATACTTAGTCATTTTGTCTTTCATGATAGAAATGCATACTTAGGAAGTCAACTTTCCAACAAACTTAAGTGACTGAAAAAGAAATACAAAAATAGAACCCACTATTAGCTCATTTTCTTGTATGAATCACTTAAAACAATAACAAATGTTTAACTCTCTATTCCCAACTCAGATTCATACATGAATAAGGTTAATTAACAAGGATAAAGATCCTCCTACACTTTGGGCTCCACATGCCCAGGTGGGTGTACCTTTGACAGACTCACTGAATAATAGAGAATCTCACAGTGGATTAAGGATTTGCAATCCTTCTTCTTTTTATGCCAGCTTGGCCTAGGAAGGCTAACCTATTGATTCACTCTTCAAGGAATCACTAAGATGAATTGTATTCTTCAACACAATCAACTACACATATAAGTTCTTAACAACAAAAGGTAAAGGTTTTAATATTTAAATTGATGATAACAACCACATATCAACATATTGACCAGTGCCTAATCATGGTTAATAGAGTCATAATAGAGCATACACATATTAAGACAATTAATCAGAACACAATTGAACCCTAGATAGAGTGCCTTACAAACTATCCTCTCATTCTTCACACCAATGTATCAAATCCTTGCACAAACCCTAATTCAATGCAATCACTTGCAAGATTTATACTCTCCTTGAAAATAACTCACAAACAAGAACATGACTACCTTGTAATTAGTATACTCAAAATGCCTTACGAATTGAACATACAAGAATTAATTACAAATGCAAGAAGACACCATTGACATAAAAAATGGAGATTCCATTATATTTTTATTAATATGAACTCAATAAATGTACACTTTTTAGACTCAAAAACTAATGGCCAGACCAATTTAGTAATTTGCCTTGTAGTCTTATGTTTACCATCCCTATTACAATATTACAACTTGATACTTATAGGTAGCCCCAGTCATTTTGGAATCCTTTTGGAGAATAAGGATGCAACAAGCTATGGATGATTGGGCTATAGGACAAAATATAGTTCCAAGAAGAGACAACTTCTGGCTGAAGAGATAACAATATTTGCTATGAGCCATGTGATCATTTGTCCTATGACAGCTTGAATGCTTAAAGTTATTCTGAAGTAGTTGGGTCTTTATCACCTAGATCTTTCTCTCTTATTGGTGTAGAGGCCCCAAATATTTGATTTTCTCCATTCATTCAACCTCCTTGGTGTTAGCTATCCCCTTCATATTTGTTGTCTCATGCTACCGGGATGACTACTCCATACTTGCTAACCCATGAGGTGAACACCTCATCACTTGGCCAATTGAAATTGAGAACCTCATCTTTTTGGCTATTGCACTCCTCCCAATCACTGTTAACCTTCTCAATCTCTACCTCCCAAGATTAAAAAAATGCCTTGGCTTTGCTCAAAATATCTATAGTCAGCACAAACTATCCAGTATTTGCCAAAGTGACAATACTTTTTGTTTTGCTAGTTAGTGCTTCATTTAGCTACCTCAGCCATAGGGCTTCATTTTTATGTTCCCATCCTCTTTGAACATATAGGGATACATATCATATCTATCCTTGGAAAATTCCTCTTTTAGGGTTGTGATCTTCTTCATCACCATGTTCCTCTTGGTGTCTAATTTGACCATCAATTTAAGAAACTTATGAGTGCTTTTCAAAATAATATCAACATCATTTTTCTCTTTAGAGAGGGAATTGAAAGATTTTACATGGGATGTCCTCCCCTTCCATTTAATCACTATCAAATTCCACTATCCCTTTTCAACATCATATTTTCTGATGATGCTTGCAATCTTTTTCCCCAACAGGTAGAGGTTAGAGAGGTTGACCTCACTAGCACATCTCTTGAGATTTGTAAATATTTGATCTGTGTGCTTTTGCTTTACTAGTTCTTTAGCCTCTTTATATGCTGGGAATATTCTAGGTCTCTCTTACCCTCCTCTTCTAATCTTGTTCTCTCACTGATTAGCCTGCTCTTCCCAGATTCTAATTCTTCCCTCTTGGCCTCAACAACTTCTTGAATAGTAGGACTTAGAGGTGTAGGGGATGGGGGATATGTTATGAATGGACTTGAGGAGGAAGGTTGATATGGGTCCTAAGAAATTACTCTTTGGGGTACAAATTGGGTCTTTTTCTTACTGTCCAACTTTGCTATTTTATTGTCCTTCATCAAAGATTTAACCCTCTCCTCATTATAAGCTTTGAGCAAAAACTCACACTTTTCATTTAGGCTAGTATATGCCTCTTTCTCCTTTTCTAACACTTTTATGCTTAGATTGGCAACTTGTACAACAAGGTCAGCTACTTCAACTCCTGAGGTGTCTGCAACCCTTTTCATAATCAGACTGCTTGTGTCTTTAGCTTCATTATCTTCTTTAACTCTTCTTTTTTCCTTCTTCTTTAGTGACCAGATTGCCAATGCTACATGGTCTTCACTAAATTTAGCACCAACTAATGTTCCAGCAGGGCTTATGGGTTTGGCTTGTTTTCTTATGGCATCTAAAATTACTACATTAGCTAAATCCCATTATGGAAATATGAGTACCCCTTGCCTTTTGACCATTTTTCTGCCCTCTTCAAGAGTAATTTTATCAAATTTCAGTATCAATTCTTGTTTAATTGCTTTCTCTATGTCCTCTTTGGCAGTGTTGGGTTGGGCTTCTGTCATTTTTTGACACTTGTCATTATATTCATCAATATGGCATCTCCATAGAAACAAGATAAAAGCCCTAGTTTTGATGAAACTGTCATCAGACAGGAATTCATCACTTGCTTGCTTGGTCATAGGGTCTAACTCCTTGCCAGAAAATTCAGCCACTATGAGGTCAGATGATGTATGCTTGGGTTCTTCTAGCATCCCCTCTTGTAATTCATGAGTAGTAACAACTACTTCACCAGCATTTCTCATCTTGAGCAATTGCTCAACAATTGTTTGGTCATCATACTGCATAGGGGATTGGGAGGGAGAATATAATTCACCTCCTTGTTCCTTTATCTCCACCTTTTTCCTCTTTGGAGAGGATACTTCTTGAACATCAGTGTCCATTGGCCTCTTTCCCTTATGCTGAATGGGCTGATCAATTCTGG
>MU226758.1:752019-782652 GCA_018584345.1 Thuja plicata
AAATCTCCTATCTTGCTTGCATATCCCTTCACTACTTCACCTCTATAATAATCCCTCTGGTTATTGTATATTTCTTTGAAATATTCAAGGTCAATATCATCCATACTCTAGGAAGTATTAGTCAACTAGAAGATCCTCCTAATTTCATCAGCTGACATAGTCAGAATTACATTTCCCTGGGTGTCACTAACTACCCTAGACACCTTGTCATAAGTGTTTTCTATTAGAATGAGCAAATTAGTGTCCATGAAGACACTAGGTGCTATTAGCTTACCAACATCTAGTTCCCAGATATTACAATCTGGGGTAGGGGCCTTTCTCTGACTGTAAGCTACTCTAAACAGAGCCAAGGCATCAAAACTTGTGGTGGCATCTCTTTCCCACCTTCCTAAATCATATAGCCCTTCCCCAATTCTGAAGCGGGGATGTTGTAGTACTACTTTCTTGGCTTGGGTAGCATCCCCCGAAGACAATGGTAACTACTGTAGTAAATCCTCTCTAACATTCCATTTATGGTAGTCAACCTGTCTGGTGATTTCAGCTCTAGGGGCCATTGTAATGGTTTTCTATCAAGATTAGAACTAGATTCTGAAACAGGAGCTCTAAAATCTTCTCTAAACTGCAATTCTATCTCAATTGGAATGCTTAGTGAATCAGTGAACTTACCCATTTTGCACAGAAGTCGCTTGAAGCTGGTTTTATTTTGCAATTCCATCTTTGCGTAAATGGTTTTGGTGAATGATTTAGATAGTAGTCGGCTTAATCATTTTACGGCCTCAATCAAATCAATCTCTCAAATTGAATTTGACTGGAGTTGCCACACATTCTATAATTAATTCACCAGCTTCAATTTCACAGCTTAACGGCTCTCTGCAACTTGTTTTATTAACTTTGAATTTGAATCGTTGATTCTGGGCACTATTCTTTGCATCAGACAACCATCTTAATTTCCCAAAAACAACTTCTAACTAAGGACACATATCGGCACCGCTTATCAGCTTATTCGTTAGATGTTGAGCATCTTAGACATAAGAAAAAAAGCGAGCCATCAGATGCTAACAAACTTAACTAAAGCTTAACATCCCACAAGTTGTATATACCTGGGCCCACCAACTGCCAGATGTCACTACCACTTATCCGCTTACTTGTTAGATTTCATGCACTTTCCCTTTAAGCTAATAAGTAGTCCGTTTGATCTTTTGAAACCTGTGCACCTTTTAACTGAGCACCTTTACACAGCCTGGCCCCACCAAAGACACACGTTGCCACCGCTTATCCGCTTACTCATTAGATGTCGAGCATCTTAAACATAAGCAGATACACTAACCGCCAAATCTTTTAATAGTTGCTTACCTTTTAACAGAACGTCACCCTTAACAGTCCGGCCCCACCAAAGACATGCGTCACCACCGCTTATCGGCTTATTCGTTAGATGTCATGCACTTTGGACATAAGCAGATACGTGCACCGTTAGATCTTTTCATAGTTGCACAACACATAAGGTGATGATGTAAAGGGACCCATATGGCGAGACTTAGGATTTAATAAAGTGGTTAGGATATTACAAACTATTAGGTAAAAAGCAACCTATTCAGTGGAGACACATAACTTAGTATGACTTAAGTGACCGAAAAAGCAATGCAGGAATAGAAAAGGCCAAGGCATTTAGGGTTTTTTAGTCATTTTTGACCACTTTCAAATAGGTTGAGGGTTTAGGCACATTCTGCAAAGGCATAAAATCAAATTTAATACCAATTTCAAAACCCTTGACACTACAAATGACAGGAGACCTCATAAAAATTACAAGGCACACTTTGGACAAGAAATAGCACCAACACCCACCAAGACACTTAGGGCATTTAGATTCAAACTCGAATAGGGTTATAACATATACTTGAGGGTTCAGGCATTTTTTAGCATTTTCAACTAGGTCAAAGGTAAGAATAGATTTTGCAGAGGCATAAGAATAATTTTAACCATGAATTTGAATCCTTGGACACCATAGATGATAGGGGACCTCAAAAAATTTACAAGGCATAGTTCAAACATGAAATAGCACCAATAGTGGCTCTCTCTGAGGATGTTTAAACACTAGTTTATAACAAGAACCATGGATCTCTGGGAAAGTAGACCGCAAACCAGACTAACCCAAAACTGGAAACAAACACACAATAGAAAGGAAATACACCTATACATATAATACACATGTTGGTACCCATATAGACCCCGGTATTTGAACTTTCAGTGTAGGGTCTTGAACCTCTTTGAATTTAGTTCAAAGCAATTCAAAGTGGTTCAGTTTGCATAAACAGGTTCACATGGTTTAGAGTTTGAGTTTGCAGAGCCATAGGTCAAGTTTCAAATTTAGATGTGTGCCATTGTCAGACTTGAAATGTGAATTCAAGATGCAGATTTAGTTTCAGACCCATAGTCCAAAATGTGGATTTTGAGGTGTAATTGATAAGTTTAGGTTCAAGGGATGAAAAAAATGCAGGTTTAATGTCAGACTCTGATATGCGGATTCAAGTCGTCTTACCCAAGAGACTTTGTGCCAAGGTAGGGATAGATTAGGATTTTTATTGTAATGCAAAGAAAGGGAGATTTTGGTTTTTGGATAGTGATTGGCGTACAAGAACAACAGTATCTTTGTTATTTTGTTGTGTCCAAAGAAAGGAAATGCTAGCATATTAAAACTTTAATTTTAGATGCTCACTTTCCAATTGATATTCGTCTTGGAATGATATCATTTTTCTTTGAATATGTATCTGTCACATCTGATAATCAGCATGATTATCTTTAGACTTTGTGCTCCAGTTTTTCATGTATTTGGAAAGAATAGTCTATCTTTCTCTCTTAGTTTCTTTCTGCTATGCAGCATTTAGGAAAATGAGCTTTGTAGCATTTACTGTTCTTTTCTTTTCAGTTATTTGGTCTCTTCGTATCTATCTCATGTTTACGGATAGATGTTTGTAAACCTTTATTGCTTTCAGGTTAAAAGCATTACCGATTATAGTTTAGTTAATTCATTGTAAATCTTACACAGGGAGTTGTACCTGGATAATTCAAAGGGTACTTATGCTTTTCAATACTGAAGTGATGCAACTGTTGTGTTGGAATTTGTCTTTCAGCCTTGGGTGTTTAGGAGTCATTTTGTGCAGGTGTTTTGAGAAGACAAATCTGTTTACCAACAGATTTTTGGTGACTCTACTGGGGATTGGAATCGAAGATCAGTGCTAAATTGATTTCCTCAGTTATTCTATAAAATATCTTGGTATTTGAAGGATTGGCGAATCTATTGATGACCATGTCGATTATAAAGATCATGAAAAAGACAAGGCCTAATCCCACCTTTATGGAAATCTACCAGATGGATGATAAAGTGCTGCATGATTTCATGGATTGTTTTAAAGAAAGTGTCTCTTGTGCTCTGAGAGAAAATATCAGTCTTGAAGATGACTACAACTCAATCCTCCTGTGGAGAAGCCTCTGCGTTAGGTTTCATAAATTGAAAGACCTCCATGAACTCAGAAAAAGGGCACAACAACTTGAAGAAGAGTTGGTAGTTGATGACGAAGAACCTCTGATAATATCATCTCACTTCATCTCTTATAACTATGATATTTTTAATCATAAAGATAGCATAAAATTACCTATAGACAAGGAGGATAAATTTGCATTAGAATATCTCTCTTTTCCTGAGATGGAAAGCTTCAATATTGAAATTGATGATAGTAATCTTTCTTTAAAAGATTTGGTTTGCAAAGGGTTGCAGAACAGCATGCTACCGGAGCTACAATCTTTTATTTTTAACGAAATGGATGAAAATGATAATAGTCATCTTTCTTTGGAAATTTTTGTTTGTGAAAATTTTTAGAATAACATGCATCCTAAAACTAAACCTTTTACTCTCATAGAAAATAAAGGTGATCCCTCATGTTTAAAAATTTGTATTCAGCCCATGGAAAGGTCTGGTCGGTTTGAGGATGAAGTCTGCAACAATGAAAAGGTGAAAGTATATGTGGAAAAGCTTCCTCCTCATGCTAAAAATATGATTAAAGGAAGAGGTGTTGAAGTTAACACTCAGCCTATGGATCATCCAGCTGAAATATGGAGGGGAACTCTCCTTGATGAAGAAGGAGAAATCATGGGCAAGTTCTTATCATCTCTTCAACTTGAAGACTTCTCTCAAGTTAGCCCAGGTATTAAGTCAGATCTAGCTAAAAATGAATTGTTGTTGAATGAATCTCCTTTCCATTCTCCTTTACATGAGCCTTTTGGTTTGGATCGTGAAGATCATGCTAACAAGTGTAATGATAGATTTGAGGAGGTAAAGGATGAAATGTGTTTCATAGATGATAATAATCTAACTCTTCATAGAGATGGTATAAATTTTTACAAGAAATTTGACCCTATGCTGGATGAATCTTCTTTCTTTGCTGAAATTAAACATGACAGAAATGATCATGGCAAGAAAGGTGTTTTTGTAAATTCTGATCATGAAGCCTGTATTTCAGTCAATGGAGATTTTCCTCAATTTTATTTTTTTCAGTTAGAAAGGAAATCATGCCTAGAGAATGTCGTAAATGGAAAATTCAAAGATAAATTATGCTATGACAAATTTTGGTTGTTTGGGAAAGAATGTTGGGTTGCTAGATCTTGGCATGACATTAATTTAAGGTTTAGAGATGAAGAAGTCATCAGCACATGACAGTTTAGAGCTGTTTTACTAAGGCACGATCCACTGCTCCGGAAAGGAAGCTATTTCTCCCAACCGCTAAATGGGTTCACATGACTTCTTCTTGCTTTCAATCCTTGTGGTAGGCCCTCTTCCTACCTTTGTATATATTGTAAATATTCTTTTTGTGTGTGTAGTCTTAGTTGGAATAATGTGCAAGCTTTGAGCTTGCTGGTAGTTTAGGTGTTTGGCTAGTTGGTTTTTCCCTACTCCCCTTCGCCCTTATGCAAGCAGCTCCCAATTTTTCTTTCCTTGGTGACTCTATTTTCCCAATGGATGCTAGGCACTTGTCCTTTTCCTGAATTTTTCTGGAGTTCTCTATCTTTGTGCCAAAAATAGTCCCACAGTTAGAGCCCATGTTGGTACCCATATAGACCCCAGTATTCAAAATTTTGGTGTAGGGTCTTGAACCTCTTTGAATTTAGTTCAAAGTAATTCAAAGTGGTTTAGTTTTCATAAACAGGTTCACATGGTTCAAAGTTTGAATTTGCAGAGCCATAGGTCAAGTTTCAAATTTAGATGTGTGTCATTGTCAGACTTGAAATGTGAATTCAAGATGTAGATTCAGTTTTAGACCCATAGTCCAAAATGTGGATTTTGAGGTGTAATTGATAAGTTCAAGTTCAAGGGATGAAACAAATGCAGGTTCAAAGTCAGACTCTAATATGTGGAATCAAGTACCCCAGTTTGAAGTTCAACTTCAGATTCAACATTCAATTCAAAGACATGACTATGGGTGCAATTTGGTGTTTTAGTTCATCAAGTTCAGTTAGTAGAAAGGATTCATAGGTTCATTAGTTTTAAAGCTTCAGAACCTCGGGTTCATAAGGATCCAATCTTAGATTGGAATTTAAAATTCAAAGCTTGGAGTGCCTTGATATCTATATAATCTGTAGTTCATCTAAAGGAGTAATGCTAAGAGCTCTCAGTGATGAGAAATTTTCCAATGGTAGCGTTGAGGAATACCTCCAAAGTTTTGACTCAGGTTCTCATATTACCAATCTTTCTATAACATTCCTATAAAGAAGAATCTCTCAGCAGTTGTGATATTGGTACATGGCCTTCATGGGCTCGATCACCTTGATCTATTGATGTATATCATAATAAAAACATAAGTTGTTTTGAAGGTTCTGTGGATTTTTTAAAACACATCCAAAAGTTTGTCGACACTGGTCAATTCACACTCCACATAGCCATTGCCACCCCTGAGGTTCTCAGAAATAGTTCATCTCACAGGTTCATGCATTCAGAAGATGCTCACCATCAAATTTATGGGGTTGAACTCTCTGTGGAGCATGATAACAAACATTGAAATATAGATTATAGGAATGAACCAAAATTGAGGACACTAGATATATGTCCATTGTCAAGCATTCATTGGTGTCACCTAAAAGGGATGGGTTCCTACCAGTCTTCTCCATGGAAACATAGACTGTGCATGTAATTGATAGAGAATGCTGACAAACTATTTGAAAAAAAATACCTTGAAAGTGAAGGCATGATCGAGGTTGATGTATTATATTGTGTAAAACTTCCAAGGTTACAGTAGCAGGGAATTGATAATGCTCTATCTTGAAATCGATTCCACCAGTATCATGATGAATTCCACCTACAGATTCATCGAGTTGCATGTTGTTCAAACATGATAGAAGCATCAGTTTTGAAAAAGATCAAAACCAAATAACAAGGATAAATTCATAATAGAGCTCTCATTCTCTATTCAGATCCACATGCATATCAATTTCCAATTACTTGAAGTTGTTCCCCTAATTAATGAGTGTGATCTCGATTGAAAGAGAATTTGTGCATATTAAGACAAATGAGAAATCATGTCTGAGCTTGGTGGTTGGCAGTGACAGTAATGTTGGATCACATATGAACCCGATCTCAATGCTAAGATCGCAGATGCAAAATATTCTATCATAGCGGCTTCTCAATGAGGAATATGTGAGTCAAAGCCTTTATGATTCTTTAGAAACTATGCAAAGGATATCTCCATCATTTGATTATTTCATGAAATATTAATATGCTATTCGAGAGAGTGCATGTAAATTATTTGACGTAATGTCAGTAAGGCTCAGCAGATAGAAAAGTGAAGTGATGATTGTTGCAGATTGAGAGATAAATGAGAATAATAATGAATCCTCTAGCATGGATGTTTGGCACATGCAGGGACATTCTTGGCATGTGAAATCAAAGCTCAAAAAGTGCTCAGGCTGAAAGCTTTCATATGGAGCCACGGTATATACAAAGGAAGCCACCTGATTTTGATGAAAATTGTTTCAAATATTGTAAATTCCTCAATATTTGAATTCTTTTTGAGATAACCATGCATCACAATGTCAGTTATAAATAGTGACATCTGTCATCTAAGATGGAAATGGTTGTAATCACTTTTCTTCATGAAAACATTAGAGGAATTTTAACGAGGAGTCGTGTCAATTAAAGGGATCAATTTATTAAAGATTAAAAAGATGAGAGCTCAAAAATAGATGAAATGAAATTTCATCAAGAGGTAATTAAAGACTTTGATTCCAAGAAATAGTTATTCTAGTAACTGAATGGCTACGGGATGATCAATGGTTAAATAGATGACATAAAAATGGTGGGGGGGTTTCAGATTCTGCCTTACCCAAGAGACTTTGTGCCAGGGTGGGGATAGATGATGGGGAGGGTCACCTTACTATCCTAGATTCCTACTCTCTTCTAGGAATCTTACCTTGGACCCTATTCACTTCAGGATCCTCTAGACTCACACTTGAGTCTCTTAGGGTTCCTCTCAGACCCTAACCAGAAGGACTTCTATTCTCCCTCTCTCCTAGGCTTCCTACCCACCAAAAAGTCTCCCTCTTCACTGTATCTTACTCTTCATGACTGAATACAATCAGTCATGCACCTTCTCCTTCTATCTCTCTCTCCTACAAGTTCTCTAGCCGAACCATTTAAGCTCGCCTAGGACTTGTCTACCATTCTGACTAGCCTCTCCTCCAACACAAACACTGAAATAGAAATAAAATACATGGGGGATGATCCTTGATAGTTACACTCCATAGGATGGATTATCAGAGTCAAAAAGCATCCATAGTACTGAACTGAATTCAAAATCCTACTCTACAGAAGTTTACACACAACACAAAGAATACACAGAACACAGGAAAGTATCTTTTTATTGAAAGCTTGAAAATTACAATGTAAATGCAAATGCTCTATGCTAGTCTGCTCTATCTCAAATTTCTCCAACCTCTGTTACAGGGTTCTTTCCTCCATTTTTATACTCGGTCTATTCTTGGTTGTAACCATTTTTAGGTTACCTGCCGTCTGAAGATTCTTAACTGCCTTGGCTCTTCATCTTCTTCCTATAACTGTCATCATTCTCATCTCAACATGGCTGTCAACATGGATCTCCTTTTCCTCCATGGCATTCTCTTTCATCTTTGTCGTATCTGACTTTTCAACTCTTTCTCAGCTTGGTCAGACACTTGCACTATTTCGAATGTTAATCGCATAGTCACGAGTTAAAATCACTATGTATGTTTTGATCTACGACCTTGCAATTCCTGGCTCATCGCGCACTCGCCATGCTTCCAACCGAGCTGCTTATTCCTCTGCGACCTTGTGCTGCACTGTTGTCGCGCGCTCGTACCTCTTCTATACGAGCTGTCACTTCATCTGCGACCCTGTGATACATAGCAGTCGCGCACTCGCAATCCTTATACCTAAGCTAACATTTACTCTGTGACTGAGTGATACAATGGTCATCACGCCCTCACAACGCTTGTGCACAAGTTGACGATTACTCTACGAGTGTGTGATGCATTGTAGTTGCGCACTCACCATGCCTTGAACCGAGCTGATGATTACTTTGCGACTGAGCGATGCATCATCGTCACGCTCTCGCACCCCTTTTCCACGAGCTACCACTTCCCTCGCGACTGTGTGATGCATCATTATCGTGCACTCACGATGCTTTTCACTTAACTGCCGATTCATCCGCGACTGGGCGATGAAACATAGTCGCGCACTCGCACTACTTTTATCCGAGCTGACGATGTCTCTGCGACCTTGCGATGTCTGGTTGTCGCGTACTCATGCACCTAGGAACTTAACCACTGAGTAGCTCGCAACTGTGTGATGAGCTATCTGTCGCCTTGTCACGCACATTTCCTATTAACCGCCCATTAGCTGCTGACTGTGTGATACACCCTCGTCGCGTGGTCACACTAGTTTCAACCTAACCACCAATTCACCTCGTGACTATGCGATGAGCTCTCATCGCTCACTCGCACACTTAATGACTTAACCGTTGATCACCATGTGATTTCACGATAGACATAATAGAACCGCTCTTGCGCTAAACCAAAAGAAACCATTATGGTTTAGAAGAGAATGACACGAAACTGTTACCAAACAAAACTTCACTGCTAACCATGATCTACTCCATTGATCACTCTGTTTAGACCTGCTAGGGTTTTGGAGCTAAAACCCTAGGGTGCTCTGCACCAATAGATTAGGATTTTTATTGTAATATAGAGAAAGGGATATTTTGGTTTTTGGATAGTGATTGGTGTACAAGAACAACAGTATCTTTGTTATTTTGTTGTGTCAAAAGAAAGGAAATGCCAGCATATTAAAACTTTGATTTTAGATGCTCACTTTCTGATTGATATTCATCTTCGAATGATATCAGTTTTCTTTGAATATGTATCTGTCACATCTGATAATCAACATGATTATCTTTAGACTTTGTGCTCTAGTTTTTCATGTATTTGGAAAGAATAGTTTGTCTTTCTCTCTTAGTTTCTTTCTGTTATGCAACATTTAGGAAAATGAGCTTTGTAGCATTTACTGTTCTTTTCTTTTCAGTTATTTGGTCTCTTCGCATCTATCTCATGTTTACGGATAGACATTTGTAAACCTTTATTGCTTTCAGGTTAAAAGCATTACTAATTATAGTTTAGTTAATTCATTGTAAATCTTACACGGGGAGCTGTACCTGGATAATTCAAAGGGCACTTATGCATTTCAATAGCGAAGTGACCCAACTATTATGTTGCAATTTGTCTTTTATCCTTGGGTTTTTAGGAGTCAATTCATGTAGGTGTTTTGAGAAGACAAATCTATTTACCAACAACACACTACTGTGCATGGAAAAGAGAGGTTAATTAAAGAAATTTTTTAGGAATTGTCCATGCACTGGGAATTCTTGTTCTTCATCATCTAGACTCTTGAGGAAATAAGAATCTTTTCCAAAGATCTAGGATATAACAAAAAGCCCTATCCATAATGATTCAAACTTGTTGTGTTTACCTATGTCTTTAGCTTTGGTATTCCATTGCAATACAAAGTCACCAGGCTGAAACTTTCTCTCATCTGCCCTTCTGTCAAAAAGATATTTCATTTTTTGTTGCAATTTAATGTTTTCTCTTTGGCTTTCTCTCCTTATTTCATCCAATTCTACCAACTGAACCATCCTTTCTTCCATAGGTTCAAGAACTTCCATTTGTTCATTTTGGATAAATTTATAAATTGGGAGCAAATCATTGACAAACATTCTAGACTGAACACCATAAACCAATTCAAAGGGAGATTTTCCAGTGGCCTTCTTGACAGTGATCCTACCAGCCCAGAGGGAAAGTTTCAATTTAACATGCCAAGCTCTCTTATTCCCTTCCAAAGTCTTTTTTAAGATTTGTAAAATACTCTTGTTACTGGATTCTACCTGGCCATTGGCTTGAGTGTGATATGGGGATGAATAAGACATAATAATTCCCATATCAAAGAAAAAATGAATGAATTCTTTAGATCTGAAGCACATGGAATTATCCATTACCAATTTAAGGGGAACACCAAATATTGTAATTGCATTGTCCATCAGAAAACCAATAACCACAGTGCTTGTTGCTCTCTTAGTTGGGATTGCCTCTACCCACTTTTTAAAGTAATCAGTTATCAGTAAAATCCAACTATGCCCCCCACTTGATTTCTCAGCAAACTCTCCTATAAAATCCATTCCCCACATAGTAAAGGGAGCCTCTACTACTATAGGGTTTAACAATAATGCTCCTGAATACTTCATCTTACTTGAGAACCTTTGGCATGGCTCACATTTCCTGACAAAAGTGTAAGCATATTGAAACAAACAAGGCCAATAATATCTAGCCCTTAAAATTTATGAGCTGTTGACCTAGCAGAATAGTGCCCTCCACATATTCTAGCATGCATTTCTTTCAATACCTTCACTGATTGACCTTTGTCAAGGCATAATAACAAGATCCCATCTCTATTTTTCTAGAATAAATCACCATGCAACAAAACATATTTCTGAGATTGTAATCTCAAACTCCTCCTTTGGTTGTCATTCAAATCATCTAGACATTTATCATTTTTCAAAAAATATACAATATTGGCATACCAGGGTTGCATTTCAATACTTGTCAAGGAATTCTCATCGGTATCAACATTGTTAACTTGGACCAAATCCAAATTTTATTTTGTCATCAACTTTTCCAATCCTAACCCCCTCACTAATTTGGTGATATGGATGTCTAGATCAAACTCTTGAATTTTATTTATCCATTTACACCTTTTCCCTGTTACTTCATTCTGAACCAAAATGTCCTTGACAACAGCATGAGGAACATATGAATTTATTTTAGCACATACCAAATAAGGCCTAAAAGTCTTGACTGCCTTCACCAGAGCATAAGATTTTTTCTCCATCAATTGATAATTTAATTTAGGTGACTGCAATGATTTGCTAAAAAATGCAATGAGATGTTCAAATCCTTCACCATCCTTCTGTAATAAGACTGCTGCAATAGTATGAAATGAAGCAAAGGTAAAAAAATAAAAGGGCTTCATGTAATCAGGGGATACAAGGACCGGTGCTTCTTGAATAGCTTGCTTTATTTTTTCAAAGGCTAACTGAGCCTCTTGGTCCCATTCAAACTTTACACTTTTCTTTAGCAATTTAACAATAGGTTTAACTAATTCTGCAAAGTTGGTGATAAATCTCCTTACAAAATTGATCTATCCTAGAAATAATTGTATTCCTTTCAAATTCTTAGGAGGAATCACTTTTTGAATAGCTTCTACCCTTTCAGGGTCTATTCTAACTCCTTGTTTCGACACTATGTGTCCCAAAAGCTTCCCCTCAGTGACAGCAAAGTGACACTTCTTTGGGTTTAAGGACACCCCATATTCCAATCCTTTTATAATCACCTTTTCTAGATGATTACAATGATCCTCTTCTCTTTTTGAGAAGGCTATCAAGTCATCTTGGTATACTACCATTAGAACATCTATAAGGTCTTTAAAAGCCACATCCATAGCCCTCTGAAAAGTTGCACCAACATTCTTCAACCCAAAAGGCATGCGAGCATATACATAAGTGCCACAAGGAGTAGTAAATGTTATCTTGAATTGTTCTAATTCCTTAACCAGCACCTGGTTGTACCCTAAAAATCCATCCATCATAGACAATAGGTCACATCCAGTGACTTTATGTAACATAGCCTCCATGTTTGGCAGTCCATAATTATCTTTCAATGATGCTACATTTAAGTTTCTAAAATCAACACACAGTCTTATGTCCCCATTTTTATGTCTCACAGGAACCAAATTAAAAACCCTAGATGAATGTCTTATAGGTTGGATAATGCCTGCATCTCTTAGTTTCATCAATTCTGCTTGCATCTTGGTAGCCAGTAGTGGATTAATAGGCCTTAGTTTTTTCCTGAAGGGTTTTAAATTTTCTTTAAGAGGGATATCATGCTGGAAAAGATCTTTTCTATAAGCTTTGAGGTCCTCATAAGACTAGGCAAAAACATGCTTGTATTTCTTCAAAATTTTTATCAAATTCTGTCTCACATTGCTATCCAATTTTTTACAAATGTAGACTAGTTGGGGAGATGTTTCATATCCCAAATTAACTTCCTCCAAATATCCCACCTTGGCATTGGACTTCTGAGTCATATAATTATCATTTATGTTGAACATGCCTTCCAATTCAACCAACCCTTTAAGAATGTGATTAGTATTCAGTTGGATAACCTCTTGATCAAAGACATATTCCTTATTATCCACAATTGATACTAAAGATTCACAGTCAATCTTTTGACTGTCATATTGGTCTACACATTGGATAAACATGAGAATATCATCATCATCCTAAAAAATTGCCAATTATGAATATGGTTAGGAACTGGAGGCCTACTTTTTATTTCGATCACAGACATGCCAGTAAGAGTAGCATCATTATTTTTTAAGGAAACATTTTCCAAGAAATCTGCCATTATGTTATTGATCTATCTACCCATAAGATATTGAAGGCATCAAAGAATTCTATCCTATCCCAGACAACATACTTATATAATTTTAGTCTGTCATCTTTAGCAGCATAATGTTCCCTAATCTGAGATATAATCAACTAGGAATCTCCATGGACTTTTAAACATTTAATACCATGCTTGATGGCAATATCCATTCCCAAGATCAAAGTCTCATACTTGGCAGTATTGTTTGTCTATTTAAAAGTCAGCAGGAAAGAATAATTGAAAGTGATACCTGATGGGGAAATAAATAAGACTACTACTCCAAATCCTTCTTTTGAACATCCTCTATCAAAGTACATTTTCCATAGTCCATTTTTTTACAACATCAATTCATCCACAATTGGGTCTGTATTTTTTAATTGTGGCTTGACCTCTTCAACAATAAAATTCTCCATATCAACATTTATGCAACAATTCAATTCTTCAAGTGGAACCACGTCCACCATAACAGATGATCAGGGTTCTTTGTACAACTTGACATCATTCCCATTTACATGGATGGATGCATAGGACAAATCTAATTGCATATTTCCCCCTACTGTTGATGTCCATTGCCTTGATAAGAGAATACCATAATATGGTTTAGTATCCACTACCACTGTGTCCATTCTGTAAGTTTCTTCAAGGAAAGCATCAATTTTCACTTCAATATCCTTCAATGTTCCTATCACAGGAACTTCCCTGTTGTCCACAACATAGCAGCTCCCAGCAAATGTAGTGACTTGGAGGCCTAATTCCTTCATCACATGATAAGACATCACATTTTCTACTGCTCCAGAATCAATCATACAATTTTTTACCAAGAAACTATTTACCATTAAGGTGACATAAAATGGATCAACAGACAGCGGTTCTTGAGTTATTACATTTCCAATACAAATATTAGAAAATTCCTTTCTCTTTCCTTTTCCTTTCACTAGTGGACCATCTTCTCTGGTATCATTTGGTATCAAAGGTATCTCCTCATGGTTGGGAACAAATACATCATCTATCCCTTTTAATAGTGCCAGGGCAACTTCTTTATGCTCTTTTATTTTTAGCATTTCCATAAGTGGGACTGAGACTTTCATTTGGGTCAGAGCCTATTTCATGTTAAAAAGGGGAAATTCAGAGGACATATCACTCATCCTTCTCACCTTCTTGGATTTCTCATTTGGTACTAATTCCTCTTTTGATACTTCCCACCCAACATGATCATAAGAAGATCCTACTTGCTTCCCACACTTATCATTGTTATCTTCCTTAGCATGAAAATCCTCAACAACTTGAGGTGAGTCTTCCTAACATAAACAGGAGTAGACTTTCCTTGAGCTGGTTGCACTATTCTATTTCTCAGGTTATATTCATTTCTTGCTTGATTAATTGCTGAAATAGTCAGATACCTCTTTTCATCATCAGTGGGAGTCTTAAAATGAGAATATGGGTTATCACTTCCCACTGTGTTTATAGTTGTCTGTGGAAAATTTTCATCCTGATCACTTTGATAGGTTGGATTTTTTAATTAATTTTTAAACTAAGAATTATCCCCTGCACATGAGTGATCAGAAGATGATTCAATATCATAAAACCATGGATATGGTTTCTTTACTATGAACATATTGATACTAGGGCCTTCCTGTTCTCTTTCTTCTATTTGGTCAAACAGAGCCTGAGCTACTACACATTGATAGGAAGAGTGTGGCATATTGCAAGCATCACACTAGGGAGTGTTCTCAACATAGTTGGCACTATTCCTTTTTAGGGGACTTGGAGTTTCCTTTTCCTTTGGGTTATCTTTCCCATCAGGTATCAGTTTACCATTATTCCAATTTGTCTTATAGGGGTAATCTCTCAAGTTAGGCTATTTGTCAAATCTTTGGTTAGGATATTTATTATCACGGTATCCCCCTCTATCATTTTTAACCATTTTGGTAGCAAGGTCTTTTATTGCACTCACCATTTCATCCACTGTATCATCTTCTTTGACACTTTTATTAGCTGGTCCCTTCTCCTTCCAAAGCTTATTGTCTTCCCTCTTCCCCATTTTCCCTGATGCTCTCCTATTTCTCTCAATGTCAATTTCTATTTTGTAAGCATCCCTTAAGGTTGTAGGGTTTTTATCTCTGAGTAAATATGAAATTTTTCCATTAGCAACATTGATATAAGTGGTAAGACACACTTCTTCATCTAACCTTAAGACTTGGAAAAGTTTATTCATGGCCTTTTGAAATCTACTGTTAAAATCAGCCATACTTTCATTTGGGAACTTCTTAATGTTATTAAATTCATTTAACATGTATCTAGAATTAACATGCTCTCTATACTATTCCCTAAAAGACTTTACAAATTCATCCCAGGAAGCAAAACTGTCATTTGGTAAATTTCTAAACCAATCCCTAGCATCCTAAATTAAAGATTGAACAAAAAGCTTCATAATGACATCCTCATTCTCAATTTCAAAGTCAGTCATCTTATCACTAAAATATTTTAGATTTTCTTCACAAGTAACAACATTATTTCCTATGAATTTAGGGATTCTATCTCTTACCTCATTGGGGATCACATTAGGGTGACCAGGAATTCCTTCAAAGAAGAGAGCTTTGTATATGTTCATGTGGACAGGCCTTCTTTGGAAATTTCCTAGCTCACTATTACCATTTGGTCCAGCAGCTCCTTCTTGATGTTGAACAGGTGGGAGAACACTTTTCTTAGGATTAGTAACTTGAATGCTTGGGCCAGGACCACTAGGCTAAGCATTTACATTTGTGCCGGAGTTCTTGATATTTGAATTCAAACCAAAAGATGGTATCTTAGGAACACCCCCTTGACTGATTGGGATTGAACCAGTAGATTTATTTTGTGATTGTATTCCATGATTAACTGGTATAGAACTACTTGCAGAAGTGTTAGTAGTAGCATGTAAAAAGGCTATCCTCATTCTCATATCTACTGCAACAACCTCTAATTCTAACTTCTCTAGTTGCTTGGATAAATCCTCCTTGGCTTTTCTGGCATGCTCTAATTCAAGATCAGCCTGGGATACTCCTATAGGGATAGTAAAATTCTTCTTAGGTTCCTCTATAGTCATACAAGAAACCTTTTGCTTACCCTTATTAGGGGCATCCTTAGTAGTCATTTTGAGTTTTACATTTTTTTCAGTCTCATATAAAAACAATTGCCTAATAACAAGTCCTTCCTTCTCAAATTCATCCTTGTCAAGACTCTGGGCTTTATTTGGGATTTTGTTTCTCAAGTCATCAAGGTTGCCAAACAATTCTGGATTCAGAATTTTAACCTCTTGACTCAAGCTCTTGGCCTTGAGTTCATTCCTTCTAGTCTCCACTAAGAGCTCTTCCCTCTCTAACAATCATTCATATATCTTTTATCCACGTTTCTCCTCTGCTTCAGCTATTTCCTTTTCTTGTTCTTTCTTTTTTCTCTTCAAAGTAACAATTTTGTCTTGCAATTTATCAGATTCATATGAAGTTGTTTCAACAGTAGAGGTCTCTTTTGGTGGAGCAAGGTTCTCCTCTACAGGGAAGAAACCTATATCAGCATTTTCTCTATCCTTGAAAGGATCAAAATTAGCATCAACTCTGTAAGCATTAGCTGGCCCCGCAGGTCCTGCATCTTCAGATGAAGATGATTTTCTTTTAGGAATGGGAATCTCCACCCTTCCCTTAGAAGTATGTTGGGAATCATACTTAGAAGTGCCTCTCTTGGACCATTGCTTACTTTGAGGTGTATGGAGTTCCTCTCCAACATTCATTTTGGGATTTTCTCTAAAGTATGATCTGGTATTCTTCTGTCGACTCATCTTTCAGAATAGCCAATTTTTTTGAAATATGTAAATGTACTACACTAGAATATACAGAGGTTAGAGTCACCACCTCTTTTTAGAGGATAAACATATGTAAAGATTGAGTGTCTTGTCCTAATTCAGGTTTCCTCTTATAGCAATAAGTTGGAATGAAACTTGCAAATAAAGTTTTCTTGATAAATCCTCACCTGGTAACTTCAAGAAAATGATTCTTCACTACCTATATTAATGCAAATATTTTCCATCGAGTGGATTTTCTTCTTGAAAATAGATAAGGGATCATATTAGAGATTTTAGAGTTACCAATTATTCCAACTGAGACAAGATTTGTATAATTTTTAGGACCAAGACTTTCAAACAGTGTGCCATGATAGACAAGCAAAGGAAAGTCACTTTAATGATTATGAGGAAAAAAAAAACTAATTCTCAGAATTGCAAGGACAAACTCTCTTATGAACATGACTCTTAGCCCATTACAAAATGTCCCCAATAGAGTCGCCAATTTGTTAGTGTGACTCAGACAGGAAAATTCAACTGAAATTTGATTCAATCAATAAAACACCAGAGATTCTAATTTCTTCAACAAGATTTTTGCATCTTAATCCCCAATAGAGTCGCCAATTTGTTAGCTCTTTTTCTTGTAGGAATCAATTAAATAGTAATAAATTCCTGACCCTCTATTCCCAACTCAGATTCATACATGAACAAGGATAATTAACAAGGATGCTATCCTTCTTCACTTTGAGCTCCACAAACTCAGGCAGGTGCACCTATCTTCAGATTCACTGATTCACAGAGAATCTTACAGTGGATCAAGGATTTATAATCCTTCTTCTTTTTAAGTTCTCAGAACTAGGAAGGCTAACCTATTGATTCTCTCTTCAAGGAATCATTAAAGTGAATTATATTCAATACAATTAACTAGACATGTATTTGAGATAACAAAAACATAAAGATTGATTAATATTGGATTGATGATAACAACCACTTGTCAGCATTTTGGCCAGTGCCTAATCGTGGGTCATAAAGTCAAAATAAACACACATGTATCAAGGATAATTAATTGAAATATTAACAAAACCTCAGATGGAATGCCTTACATACTATCCTCTCATCCTCACACTCCTATAGCCAATTCCTGCATAAACCCTAACCCTCTGCAATTACCTGCAAGATTTAAACTCTCCTTGAAAGCAACTCACAAACAATGACATAGCTACCTTATAACTAGTATACTCAAATTGCCTTACAAAATGAACATACAAGAACTAAGAGTAAATATGAAAAGACATCATTGGTGTAAAAATGGAGATTCCATTGTATCTCATTAATATAAACTTGATATCAGTACATTCAAAGACTCAAAACCAAAGATCAGTCACAATTCAGAAGTTTGCTTTGCAGTTTTTATTTTACCATCCCTTTTAGGATATTACAACTTGGTCTTTATAGATAGCCCCAGTCATCTTGGAATCCTTTTGGAAAATAAGGGTGCAACAAGCTTCGGATGACTAGGCTAGAGGACAAAATACATTTTACAGATGAGACAAAAATCAGGCGGAGGGAATAAAAAATCTTTATTACAAGTCATGCAATATTTTGTCCTATGACCACCTGAATGCTTGATGTTTCTCTAAAGTTGTTGGGTCCTTATCATCTAGAATATGTCCTCTTAGTGATGCAAAATCCTTGATCTTGATTTTTTCACACAGCTCAGCATCTTTGGTGCTCGTTGTCACTCTTATATCTACTTCCTTATGCTACATGAGTGACCACACCATATTTTCTCACCCAAGTGGTAAACACCTCATCATCTGGCCAGCTGAAATTGAGCACCTCATCCTTTTGGCTATTGAATTCCTCCCAATCAACATTGGCCATCTAAATTTTTGCTTCCCAGGATTCAAAAAATGCCTTGTCTTTCTTTAGAATATCAATAGTTAGCACAAACTAGCTAGTATTTCCCAATGTAATAATACTTTTTATTCTCCTAGTTAGTGCTTCATTCAGTTGCCTTAGCCATAGGGTTTCTTTCTTTATGTTCCCATCCATTTTGAACATATTGGGAAACATGACATATCTATCCCTAGAGAACTCTCCTCTCAAAGTTTCTACTCTTTTGATGACCATGCTCTTCTTGGTGTCCAAGTTGACCATTGATTTGAGACATTTGTGGGTTCTTGTCAGAATAATGTCAATATTGTTTTGTTCCTTTGAGAGAGAGTAAAAGGGTTTGACATGGGCTACCTTCCCCTTCCACTTGTCAACTATTAGATCCCACTGCTCCTTTCCCTCATCATGACTATTCAATATGCTAGAAATCTTCTTTCCTAATAAATAGAGGTTGGCAAGGTTAACCTCACTAGCACATCTCTCGAGGTTGGAATATATTTGGTCAGAATGCCTTTGCTTCACCAATTCCTCAGCCTCTTTATATGCAAGGGAGTCTTCAAGATCCCTCTTGCCCTCTCCTTCTTACCTTCATCTTCCATTTATAAGCCTATTCTTTTTAGCTTCCAACTCTTCTCTCTTAGCATCAATGGCCTCCTAGGTAGTTGGAATCAAAGGTACAGGGGATGGGGGATAAGTCACAAATGGACTAGATGAGGAGGATTGGTGAGGCTCCTAAGAAATTACTCCTTGGGACATTAATTGTACCTTTTTCTTTCCTTCCAAAGCTTCTATTCTATTATCTTTTAATAGGGACTTGACCCTTTCATCATTGTAGGCTTTGAGTACAAACTCATATTTTGTGTTCAGGCTATCATATGCCTCTTTCTCCTTCTCAGCCACTCTCAGGCTTAAACTAGCTGTTGGAAAGGCTAAGTTTGCTACCTCTATACCCGAGGTGTCAGAAACTCTCTTGACAATGAGGTTTTTGATATCCTTAATCCCATCATCTTCCTTCACTCTTCTTTTGTCTTTCTTATTTAATGACCAGATGTCCAATGTTGCACGGTCTTCACTAAACTAGGCAAAAGTTGATGTTCAAGTAGTGCTCATTGGTTTTTCTTGCTTCCTAACAGCATAAAAAACTACTGCATCTGCTAAGTCCCATTGAGGCAGTATGAGGTCTCCCTACTTCTTAATCAATTCTCTACCCTCTTCAGGGGTGATCTTATCAAATTTGGAGACCATCTCTTGCTTGACCTCTTTCTCTATATCATCCTTAGCATAATGAGGCTGAGCCTCCTGTAGCTTTTGAAATTTATGATTGAATTCATCTATATGACTTCTCCACAAAACTGAATGAATTCCCTAGTTTTGACAAAATTGTCATCTAACAAGAATTCATCACTGGCTTGCTTGGTAATAGGGTCTAATTCCTTACCTATGAATTCTGCCACTATGAGGTCAGCTGTTTTATGCCTAGGTGCCTCTAGCATCCCTTCTTGTAACTCCAAGGTAGTAATAACAATTTCTCTACCATTCCTTAGCTGAACCAATTGCTCAGCAATGGCTTGGTCATCATAGTGCATAGGAGATTGGGAAGGAGAGTACAAATCACTCTCTTGTTCTTATGCCTCCACCTTTTGTCTCTTGGGAGAGGGAACTTCTTGAGTACTAGTACTTGTTGGCCTTTTCCCTTTATGCTGAGGAGGTTTATACTCTTTGGGCATGATGGTTGTGTACCCTCTCCTTTTGTACACTACATAGTCCCCAAGTGGAACCATGCTTCCTTGCTAAAGTTTGCTTAAAATAGAATGAGCCTTTTTTGGCTCAGCTTCCATTATCCTCTGCTTTTTCTCATTTAAGGTCAACATTATTCCCTCAAATAAAGTCATTAAAGACTCAATTTTCTTGGACCATGGGGAGAATACCTTGAGAGGGTCATAAGTCTTATCAAAAATATGCACAAAGTCCAAAGACTTCTTGTACACCATCCACTTCTCCTTTCTGATCTCCTGGTCACCTAGGTCAAAAATATTTCTAATGATATCCTCTGAGTAGTTGAATTGATGCTCTAATGTCAGACATTTGGTTCTTTTTCTTAAAATACCCATTATAAAGTCCTCATTATCTACACACCTGGATACAGATGTTTCTAAGTGATAGGGCTCAAAGTACTTGTTGAATTGGGTCCACTCATTCTTTGTTATGATGAAATGGTGGGCTCTGGTGAGGGTAGGCAAAATGCTTCCCTTCATATTTCCTACTAGGGCCTCCTCATGTAATCCACCCAATTGCCTTATGATCTCTGCAATTCCAATCTTGAGAGGGACTCTGTAGGGAAATACATTAGGGGTTCCCCTAAATCCATAAACTCTAATCACTATAGAAATAGGGTACAAAATTAGATCTCCCCAATTATGGGCAATCTTTAGTTCGAGAGAAAACTCCATAAGTCTCAAAAGCCTCATCATTTCATTATGGACCCTGGCATTTTGATTGCACAACAGTGACCTAAGTCTTGTTGCAAAAACCCTATCAAAGTAAACATAGCTAGCTTCTTTCCTATCCCATGAAAGATCAACACTCCACATCTGAATAGGCAACTCTTCATTACCCTTGAACTTAGTCAATTCCATTTCTTTCTCAAAGAAGTCTACATTATTGGACAAGAACATGTGCATCATGAGGGAATACCATCCCATTAGTTTTAGTATGTTGATATCCTGGATTCCTGCCAAACCTTCATGCATTTGTTGTGCAATGTAAGATGCAAAGTCGAAGACTACTGATAGGTGGGGATGCAGAATCTGAACAACCATGAGCATTATGTGGATAGACATTGTTACATCTTCATCTTCTCCCAAAAACTAGCATAGGGCACTATACATTTTCCTGGCTTTGCCATTAAAGAAGTCCAATTTGAATGGTTCTAGGGTTCTAGGCCCTACTACAACCAAGTCACCTATTTTGTTGAAGTATCCCTTTAAAGCCTCATCTCTATAATACTCCCTCTGAGTCTAGTATACCTCTTTAAAATATTCAAAGTCAATGTCATCCATATGTAGTGAGGTATCACTCAACTTGAAGATTCTTCTAATCTCGTCAGCTAAAGCAGTCAATAGGACATTTCCCTAGGTATCCCTAACAACCCTAGATACTTTGTCATAAGTGTTTGCAATCAGAGTGAACAAATCAGTATCCATAAACACCCCAGGTGCTATCAAATTTCCCACGTCTAACTCCCAAATGTTACAGTCTGGGGTAGGGGCATTCCTTTGACTATATGTAGTTCTAAATAGGGTGAGACCACTAAAACTGGTTTTTACATCTCTTGCCCATCTACCTGAATCATACAGGCCTTCTCCTACTTTGAGATGGGGATTCAATGGAGCTATCCTCTTGATCTGGGTTGCATCACCTGTAGATCCCAACAACTATTGCAGCAAATCCTGCCTAACATTTCTCTTCTGGTAGTCTACTTCTCTAGATATTTCAATCCTAGGGGCCATTCTGAATCTATGGCTTTTTCAATATGAATTTAGATTTTATGAAAAGAATTATAAAAACCCTTTTGAATTACAAATCTTACTTAGAACCTTAATGTTGGTGAATGAGAAAAGCTTACCTATTCTACAAAGTTGTTGTGTGGAGCTAATTACCTCTACAATTCCATTTTTTGCTCAAATGACTTTGGTGAATTATTGTGACTGCAAGTCGACTTAACCAATTTTATAGGTTCAATCACATTAGTCATTTGAATTGAATTTAGCTGGAGTGGCCACACGTTCTGCAATCAATTTGCAAGCTTCAATTTTGTGGCTTAACATCTCTCTGCAACTTATTTTGACAAATTTGAATTTAAGCCGTAGATATTGAACATCATTTTCTTCATCTAATGGCTATCTTATTTTCATGGAAACAACTATTTATCTAGGACACATGTCAACACTTCTTAATCGCTTACCCATTAGATTTTGAGCACTTTACCCTTAAGAGTTTAAGAAGACCGTCAAATTTTTTTACACTTGCAACCTTATTAACATGACTTAAGCACCATACAGGACCCACCTTTTGTGCCATGCATTTCCTAGACTTAATCACTTGCCCATTAGATTCCGTTCACTTTTCCCCCAAGTGATTAAGCCAACTTTTGATCTTTCCCATAGATGCTTCTCCTTTAACTCCACCCTTACGACCTCTACTGGCCCCACTAGGACATGTGTTGCTACCTTTTAATGGATTAATCTTTAGATTTCAAGCACTTTATAGTTAAGCCATTAAGCTGATCATCGAATGAGAAATAAGTTAACTGATCTTTAATTATCACCAACTCTAAATTTTTGGGTCAACCAGCTGCTAGATGTCAACACTGCTTGTCTGATAAATGTCAAGCATTTCGCCTTTAAGAATTTAAGTGGACCGTTGATTATTTCTTAACTGTTAGAAACACTGAGAGGGGGGGCGGTGAATCAGTGTTTGTCTATTTATTACTTTTCATCAACTTAAACATAAATCAAACATACATTTAATGAATCTTAACATAAGAAATCATAACACATGATATGATTACAGGGAAACCTTGATCAGAGGAAAACGCCGGTAGGAATTAGTACCCACAAATATTGTACTAGTATAATGAACCTGTTAAAGTTCCTTTGCCCTGTTAGAAGTAGTCTTTATAATATGAGTATAATGACTTGGTTAAAGGTCGGACCCTATTAGGAGTCTTTTACAAAACCTTGCTAAAGGTATATGGCTCACTACCTAGGCTCACTTCCCAATAGGATGAAGGCTACAACCTTCTGAAAGTTGATATATATTATATCAAAAGTGAATTGCTATGATGACACTATTGTCTAATCAGTTATGTGTATGCACTGATGCTCTTACTCTCTTAAAGAGATTTATCTTGTACTTCTCTTCTATATATTTCTCATACATCATGATTGACATTTGTAACATAACTTTACATTACATAATTATATGTTCATATCTGAATAGACGCAACTCAAAACAAGACTATAGTAGGCCCTAAAACATAATACACAATGCTTCCAAACAAGTTGGCTCAAGTGTGTTTACAACAATAATAATTACATCATTACAAACATATAATCAAAGGTGCTTAGCCATTACATAACAAAATAATTCACGCTGATCAAAACACTAGTCGGCTTCCATGATCTATCTTTTGGACTATTGGTGTACTGATCTATCTGTAACTTCTCTATACTATCATGTCGTACCATGTGTTTCTAGACTTAGTATGTAGACATCACATAGAACATATATCTGAATGTGCATACTCTGATTCAATGTCTAACATGTGCACTGATGTGCTGATGTCGGTATATTTCTGTCTGTCCTATTTTCCATACTTAGTTATTTTGTCTTTTATGACAAAAACTTAATATGACATTTTTTCCATGATGAAAACACAAAATGAGTCATGCATCCTCAGGAAGTCAACTTGCCAACAATCTCCCCCTTTGTCATTTATGGCAACAAAGGAATGTGGCCAAGTTTCTCAAAATGACTTAACAGAAAAAAAAATAACTGTATATCATAACATCTTTTTAATATATACATATAATGCTCCCCATATATACACATTCTATATTACTCCCCCTTTGACATTAATGAAAAAAGGTGTACAAAAACTTGTGAGTCTCAAGATACTTATTCCATGCACACTTTAGGGTACACAATCTGAAGAGATTGGATCTCTTTCTGCCAGAATACTTTCATTGCATCAACAGTCTGAAGATGTGCGCATAGGGCATATGTTAGTTTCTCCATCTTCATCAAATCCATGCAAGGAACTTGATCATATGTCACAATGGTGGCATCAATCTATTTGATGTTCTCATTTAGAACTGCTAGAGAGGGTGCAAGTGCATTTCTCAACTAAGTTTGTCTGACTCTTATCTTACTGATCTCCAACTTAGCCTTCTCAATCTTGTCAACCTATCCTTGATAGACATTTTTTCAGATGTTCATGTCTTACATGGATGTCACAACTAATTTTCTAATGCTATCTACCATGATTTCTGCCTCTTTTATCTTTTTAATGTGCTCAGAGGTGAACTTCACTCTATCCATGCAGTTGGCTATAACTTTCTTTCCCTTAGTTGCCAATTCTTCCAATATGGATTTTTCCCAATCTTTAAAGATTTTAGGTCTAAGGTAAAGTTCTTTACTGATTCATTCAGTCTCTCCTTATTATAATCATCTTCTATAATTCTAGTAGCTGAGTCTACTAGGCTTGTAAAATGTGATTTGAAGTTTGTTAGAGTGTTGTCCACATCTTCAACTGATTGAGCTTTTGCTACTTTCTTGTCTATAGGTGCTAAGTCATTCAATATGTTCACTAATTCCAAAAAGTGAGGGTTCCTCATCACTTGTTTCTCTTTTTCTTTTTCCATAGCAAGAATGCTGATCTTGATCAGGTCTTCTTCTCCCCATGCATCGAGAATTGCTAAATTAGGAGTTAACCTTGATAACGATGAAGTAGATGGTTGAGTGGATGGTGAGAATATAGTATTCTGACTGGTATACATGCATTCACTCTTTACTAGTATCTATTTTATTGGTGTCTCATTATCTTGAGTACCTTTTTCTTCATTCAAGTTAATTAGATCATTGGAGGGAACTTCATCTTGTTGTACAGATGTATCATCAGTGCACATTTCTTCAGTGCTTACAAATTCTTTATCAACTTTGTCCATGTCTTTATCAGATGCTATCATGGATATCTTGATATTGTTACCACTATAGTATCTTCTAAGTCTTTTTCTATATCAAAAGTTATTGTCACTATGGGCACTGAAACCTATGGACCAGTTATAGGTGCTATCTGAATCACTGGTTCTGTAACCTATTTGGGAGGAGCTGGAGTTACCTTTGTAGTAGGCATCATTGATGGATACATGTGCCTATCCATAAACACTTGTTCAAATGCCTTTTTAGTTTCTTTTCCTATCTGCTCATACTCTTTGTTCATAATCTGAAGAGTCCTTGTCTTGGTTATGAGATGAGGCTTTACCAAATCTAATAGAATTGCCTTCTCATCATGTGAGAATATAGGGAGAAGAGTATCCAATGTTTCTTCTCTTATCCTCATGTCTTCCTCAATTTCATGTCTTTTTATGATCTCTAGTATGTTCCATAACTTATCAGGTATCACTGTCTTGAGTTCAAGAACTGACTTCTTAAACTTAAACATATGAGATATGATCATAGAATGTATCTCAGTTTTATCAATCTCTTGATAGTTGTCATAGACTTTAGCAAGTGTATCTAGTCTCCCTTCATTTATAATCCTATTCTTCAAGACATTTAGACTAGGTCTAAATCCTACCTCAGGAGGAGCTTGAGTATTTCTTGCTTTGCTTTATGTGTTCCTTGATGTTGGGTGATTTGTGGGTGCTTGTTTTCTTCCTCTAGACTTCTTTCTTGGTATAGAAGGTGGAGATGAGTCTAGGTCAATAGTGGTAGAGGGCGCAGAGGTGTTCTCTACTTTCTTCTTCTTCAGGATCTCATTAGTCTTCTTAAGTTCTTTGGCTATCTTGGCTTCTCTAGCTTTGTCAAGATCTTCTTGAGTGACTCCATGAACTTTTAGAATGATAGATGTAATTCTGGATGCCTTCCTTTTGTTATCAGCACTGTGTAAGATAGTATCAACTTCATTAGTCTTCTCTCTATAATTTCCCCACCTAGGCTCATTAGGATCTTTGGGCATATCCTTCTAACACATGTTCTTCTACTTCATAACTAAGAGGATGAATCCATTTGGTTCTAGATTCAACTACCTCCATGCAAGTGTAATCTGTTTCTACCATGAAACATATGGTATCCTTATATTTATCAACTATCTTCTCAGATAGTCTGAACCTTTTTTGTATCTTGATACTAAATGTCTTGATATCCATATCCATGGCATCCCTCACACTGCTCTCTAAAGTGGCTTTAAGTGAAATCTGAGACATTGTGGGTTTTCTCCTATCAAGGTAAAGGTTTGCAACCTTTTCATCAATATGGAAGTAAAAGTAGATGATCAAAGATCCAAACCTAAATGTTTTTCTCATGTCATACTTGATGATTTGAATGTTGTCAATCAATTGAGTGTGCAATATCTCACATAGATTGTATTGAGTGTTATCCTTCACCATTCTGATAGCTGCTAGGACTGTTGCTGCAGAGACACTATTTAACCTGCTTGCTTGCTAAAACTTATACCCAAGTATCATAGTTAGAATCTTTATGTAATCTTCCTTGATAGGTTCAACTATCATCCCGTGCTTGTCGCTTCCAGATAAGTAAACTTGTTCAAATTGCTTCTTGACATCCTTGCCAGTAGGAAGAACTGGTCCAATTTTAGGAAGACCAGTTAATTCATGGATTAGGTTTTTAGTGATGCGAACAAGATCCTCATCAATCTAGTAAAGGTCATCATGTATTCTTCTTAGCAATATCTTCACCCTTTTTGGATCATCAAACTCATGCACATTAGAGTATTTGAAGATAGGGTTATCAATCAAGTGCATGAACTCAACCTTGAATGTGTAGTCTGGTTTCATCATAGATCCCATATGAGTGGCTATGCTGATATCTCCTACTGTTTCCTTCTTACAGTAAATGTATGCACATATATCTTCTATGTGAGCAACACCTAATGGGGTTTTGGAGAAATCTCCTTCCATATAATCTAGTATGGATTTGAATGGATGCTTCTTAAATACAAATCTCTTCCTCTCTACAATATCAAATACAACTGGAGTCACCATACTTACTTGGAACTTGATTAAGTAGGGTTTCACAAAATTTTGAAATGGTGCGACTGCTATGGTTATGTTTCAACTTCTTATCCATTTAACTACCAAATCTATTATGCTTCCATGCTTTGATGCTCAGTGCTCTAGTTCTCTCCAAATTCTATGATCTCGAATGCAATTGAAGAAGATCAAACATTTACATTCTTTTATAAAATCTACTGCATTTAATGTTTGCCATCATATGCAAATTACTCAAAGAATTTGCAAATTTGATCCCGATTCATTTGAGACAATGCATGCATGCATACTGCAATATCATGTGCTTATAACCATGAATCCATAGGCGCATACTCAGAGCTGAGTATACCAACCACGTAGGGGTCTTGAGCTAGAATATCTCCCCGTAAGACCAAGAAGGTCTATTCAAGTAGAAGTAGAGGGTGTGTCCACTCTGGATGCATCAACTACTTTGTCAACATAATTTTCCTTCTTTAATTTAACCCAAATTTTTCTAGAATCTTCTTTTTCTTGAACAAACTTTACTTCTCCTTCTTTTTCAAATAGTGATTTCTTAGGATCCTCTTGCTTTTGAGTTCTGGATCTACAAAACCTTGAGATGTGTCTATCCTTTCCACATGTGTGACAAATGATAGGAGGTCTAATGTTCTTGTTCATCATGCAGCACTGCTTTGATGTGTGTCCATTATAGTTACATATCTGACATGTAGTGTTCTGCAAATTTCTTTGAGGTTGATTTCTCTGATTGTTTTGATTCATTCTTTTTTTATTCTATTATGACTGATTTATTTGATTTGTTTTGCAATGTATAGCCCTATGACCAAACTTATTATAGGAGTAACAATAACCATTGAAAGGTCTTACCTCTTTGCAATCTCTTGCCAAATGACCATTTTTTTTACATGCATAACAAGTTCTGTTAACTTGCTTGATTTTCCCTTTAGCTGGATCTTTTTTAATATCTACAACATTTTAAACTTTCTTTGCTTCTGAAGATGCTTCATGAGCTTTCTTTCTTTCTTTCTTGCAATGAATTGATTTCAATTTGTGCTACACTATATCCAAGACTAGTAGTGTCACCTTTTAGCTTTTGTGCATTGAGCTGAGATTAAAGTGAATTAGAACTTGTGTGGAGTTTATCAATCTTATCTTTTGCTTCTATTAATTCAGATTCCAACTTCTTCTTTATATTTTCCAATTCCAGGATTTTCATGTTTACTTTCAAGAGTTCATCATCTAATTGTTTACTTTCTTTGATCTTTTCTTCAATAGCAATTTGACTATCTGTTAGCTGTTCATCCAGATTTTCAATTTTATCTTTTAGAGACATATTCTCTTCATTGAGATTTTTTACCATTTTCCATAAATCACTTGTAGAACAATCTTTCAAATCTTTTCTTAATTTCTTGATAAGCATTTGTGAGCCATCAACTTTCAGTCTAAGTTCTTCATTTTCTTTTTCAGATCTGTCAAGATCTTCAAGAGCTACTTCAAGATTCTTTTTCAAATGTTTTGCTTCTATTGAGTCCATGATCTCCTTAAGTGGTTAAACTTTCTTTTAGAGGACCAGAGCTCTGATACCTATTGTTAGAAACACTGAGAGGGGGGGGGGGGGGGGTGNGGGGGGGGGGTTGAATCAGTGTTTGTCTATTTATTACTTTTCAACAACTTAAACATAAATCAAACATACATTTAATGAAGCTTAACATAAGAACTCATAATACATGATATGATTACGGGGAAACCTTGATCAGAGGAAAACCCTGGTGGGAATTAGTACCCACAAATATTGTACTAGTATAATGAACCTGTTAAAGTTCCTTTGCCTTGTTAGAAGCAGTCTTTATAATATGAGTACAATGACCTAGTTAAAGGTTTGACCCTGTTAGGAGTCTTTTAAAAAACCTTGTTAAAGGTATATGGCTCACTGCCTAGGCTCACTTCCCAATAGGATGAAGGTTACAATCTTCTGAAAGTTGATATACACTATATCAAAAGTGAACTGCTATGATGACATTGTTTTTTGATTAGTTCTGTGTATGCACTTATGCTCTTACTCTCTTAAAGAGCTTTATCTCATACTGAATTCATCATACTACTCTTCTATATCTTTCTCATACATCATGATCAACATTTGTAACATAACTTTACATTACATACTTATATGTTCATATCCGAATAGACGCGACTTAAAACAAGACTATAGTCATCCCTAAAACATAATACACAACACTTCCAAACAAGTTGGATCAAGCATGTTTACAAAAATACTAATTACATCATTACAAACATATAATCAAAGGCACTTAGCCATTTCATAACAAAATAATTCACGCTGATCAAAACACTAGTTGGCTTCCATGCTCTATCTTCTGGACTGCTGGTGTACTGATCTATCTGTAACTTCTCCGTACTATCATGCTGTACCATGCATGTCTGGACTTAGAATGTAGACATCACATAGAACATATATCTGAATGCGCATACTCTGATTCGATGTCTAAAACATGCACTGATGTGCTGATCTCTATATATCTCTATCTGTCCTATTTTCCATACGGTCATTTTGTCTTTCATGACAAAAACTTAATATGACTTTGTTGCCATGATGAAAACAAAAAATGAGTCATGCATACTCAAGAAGTCAACTTTCCAACATTAACTTGTCCACTATTTAACTGAGAAGCTTTATGACTTTTGGCCCCACCAAGGACATGTGACACCATGGCTTAATGGCTTAACCGATAGATTTTGATTGGTTTTGGATTAATCTATTAAGCGGGCCATCTGATCAAAAAACATTTACTCACCACATAAGAAAATGAAATAAAAGGATTTTCTCAGTGGCATGACTTAGGACAACTTAAGTGACTGAAAAAGTAATGCAAAAATATAACCCACCAAGACACTTAGGGCATTTAGATTCAAACTCGAATAGGGTTATAACATATACAAGGTCAAAGGTAAGAATAGATTCTACAGAGACATGAGAATAATTTTGAACATGAATTTGAATCCTTGGACACCATAGATGATAGGGGACCTCAAGAAATTTACAAGGCATAGTTCAAACATGAAATA